>QGMG01001151.1:0-11875 GCA_007825325.1 Lachnellula cervina
CCTTTCGGAAAGTCAAAGAGATTCTAAAACACTTACTAGAAGAGTTATAATAAATATTAATAAATAGAATATTATAAGACTACTTATTTTATATAAGCTATTATATAGAATTAATATTATACTTATATTAGACCTTTAATAATCATATTATAAGCTTTGCTAATAAGTTTATATAGGGCTTTAGAGCTAAGATGTCTAGCTTATATATACTATAGCTTAGCTAAGTCGCTTTATAGTTAGAAATAGTTCTAAGAATAATAATATCTAAGTTGTATTTTCCTTTCTATTATTAAGGCTATAATTATTTCTAAGTTAGTAGTATATAATTCAAGTAGCGTATTAGAGTAATAGAATAAATACTTATATTTAAAAAAAACTAAATTGAACTTTCTTTAAAGGGTTTTTATAAATATATTCACCTTTATATCTTTTATATAAAGCGTATAGTTATAACTATAGAACTAAACTCTAGCCTTATAAAGATAAGCTTCTAAAATAATATTTATATAAAAGTTCTTTACTATAATAATCTCTATTAAGATTAGATCTCTTATTTCTCTAAAGTAATCCTTTAGAGTTTAGTTATTATATCTTTTAACTAGTAGTACTAATATCTCTACTTCAATAGTGTTCTTAGAATTAGAGTACTTAAAAGTCCCTTTATTAAGCATTATAACTATATTAATAAGGTGCATTACACTATAGTTATTAAGTAAAGTACTTTAATAAAGAGAGTAGATATTAAAGTTTATACTTGAAAGCATTAAGTAGATGCCTATACTAGGTTTATTAAGAAGACGTATAAGAGCTAGATTAATAAGAGAAGCAAAAGTCTATTCTATAATAGGAGCGCTATTAAGAGTATTTCTAGAACTACTAGAAGTGAATCTCTAGCTAATTTTACAAAGCTTTAACTTAAGAGAAGCCTATTTACTCTTATTAATACAAGCTTATATTACTTCTATATAGTTAAAAGAGATGCTTAGAGTATAATTATTAGTTATACTATAGATCTTATAATCTCTTATAAGAGTAAGTTTTAGCTTTATATAAGCATTAGAAGGCTAGTAATATATTCTACCTTTATGCTTATAAGAACACTTATAAGAAACCTTTTCTAATCTACCTTTTCTACTAGAAGAGCTTAGTAAGTTAGATTATCCTTTTAGCGTAGTAAAAACTGCGTCTCTACTACTTAATATAATAGAAGATATATTATTAATAAGTTCTAAGAGGATCTTCTTATATTAGTATAAAGTGAAGCTTATAAGACTAAGTTTCTTATTTATAATCTAGGTAGCAATCTTACTAGTAGCTTATCTTAGAGTAATATACATCTAAATAGCTTTAAGAAAACCTCTTATTACTAATAGATCTTAGACTTCTAGGAGATTATATGCCTTAGCCTTAAGATAAAGAGAATACTACTTCTAATACTAATAGACTAAAGAAGTAGTACTTATAGCTTTCTTAAGAATATAAGCGTATTCCTATATAATAGTTAATAGTAATAAAAGCTTAAAGGGAGTAAGATTAGCCTTAAGTTCTCTAAGAAGGGATTTAAAAGTCTAATTCTATTTATTAGAATAGACTAGTTATACTAGACTAAGTAGAGTTAAAGAAATAGTTATTTAAACCTAGTTATAAAGGGCCTATAGTTTTGTGTTTTATAAGTTAAACTTTAATAAATGCATTATATAATTATAATAAGAATAAGTATACTTATACTCTATATTAGTCTTAATAGGTATTAGTAGTTCTACAAGTGGATCTCTTAGGTCTATTAGCTCTAAACCTATAGTATTAAGTAGTAGTTATCCTTTTTAAATTAATTAGACTTCTAGGGTTATAGGTATTAATACTAGAGTTAAGAACTAAACTATAGAGCTTTCTAAGCTACTTAGTATTTATTTAGAATATAGTCCTCTTATACTAGTGGCAGTTCCTACTATTACTACTAGTATTACTATTAAGTTATTAGCTATAGTTTTCTCCCTTTATATTCTTTATATATTATGCATATTAATACGCTTTTATTACTCTTATATATTCTAAGTAATTTACTAGTAATAGTATATTTACTTCTACTTTATAAGCTTCTTAAGTGATTTAGAAAGCTTAGAGCTAATATAAGGGCTAGTAGAAAGGTTATTATTATTAATATTAGAATTAATTAGATTCTATATATTATACTAGTACGCATAGAAGAATAGTATAGTTTAGAAGTCGGACTAGTCTTAGCATTTATAAAGGCTAATGCTTTCTAGAAGACTCTAAGAAGTAGTATTCTCTATTATTATTATTAATAGAGGAATATTGTTTTTAGAAGAGGATTATAAGGGAAATAGTTAATAGGAAGCAATTATAGTATTTGAGAATAGAAACCTATTTGATTTAGATTTATGCTATGCAGTATAGAAAAGCTTATAATAGTTAGACTAGGCTTAGAACTATTATATAATACAAATAATAAATAATAAATAAAGCAGGTGACTAAAGTTATAAAGATCCAAATAATCTAAAGTTATATTAATATATCTATCTAAAGAAGAGAAGCTTAGAGTAATAGATGAAAACTCTGCTTATATACGCTATGCAGCGCAGTAGCGCTTCACGTGTGCCTACACCCCTCACATCTTGCAACACAAGTATATGCATAACACGTTACTTTGTAGCAGCTAAACTCTAATCGAAAAGCTAAGACGGCCCCTAAATTCAAGTTGTCAAGCTGTATTCCGACAGAGTGCATGGTCCTACACATATATGTATCCCCGCATATCATCATAGGTTCACATGGTGGGTTCTCTACTCTTTCAAAGGTGATGAAGATATCCCATCTCTGTTTCCTATTTCTCCTAACTTTGGCTATCCAATACAATGCCAATGTTCCAATCCCAACGGCTTCTTTGAGATTTTCAGTTCACCCTCTTTCCCACACTCAGAATCACTTACTGGATTTGACACATCCATGCCCCGGGCCGATCCGTCTTCAAGAATTCTAGATGACTTAATATAGGATTTGAATTTCCTAATCTATCTTAGAATTGGACTTGTATAGTTACTAGATACAACTAGTTTTTCTTCTAGCAAGTTGTCACGTGTCAATACCAAAAGAACTTCTGTTCGGCGAGATTCGGCTAGGTCTTTCTATGATCATGATCTTGAAGACCACTCCACTTCAAGAAGTCCTCAAGCATCGACTTCTTTCGCATTTTCACACGATTCAAGAGTACTACAAATGTGCAGTAGAGTAATCCCAGTCCTCGGATCCGAAGCTTTGTTGTATCCCAATCCATGGGTTCTCAAATACCACTCAAAGGTTTTGAATGCCCTCACAGCTAGCCCGTGACGCTCCTCTCTTGCAAACATTACATGCTTCGCCAACCCAACAAGAGAGCGAGAGCAATATGGATTCCAACAAAGGCAAAGGCAAAGCTCCTGCTGCCCATTCAAAAGACTCAGAGAACGCACCATCCAAACCACCAGAAGATCCATCCCTCCTCTCACGAGTAGCAGCCTCAGCAAGCGGCCTCACACGCAGTGCCCTCACAGCACCAAACCCCAGCGAAACCACCACCGCAGCAGCTCTCTCAAGTTCCGCCAAGGGCACTTCAAGCAGTGCCGGGACAGGAAGCGGGAGCTCAGCATATGCAGAAAGTTCCCAAACCACGCAAATCCATCCATCACAAACATCTGAATCAAGAGGACTCGGAAGTAGGCTCAGAGCCGGGCATAGCGATGAACACGCAGCCCGCTCTGAACAAGAATTCTCCTCGTTCCTAGACGGCGTTGATTCTTTCCAACCATCCGAACTAATCACGGGTATTGGAAATGGAAATGATGAAGATGAAAGTACGAGGAATGTACTAGCTGATGCATGGACGAGATCTCGCCCTCCGAACCCCCCATCCTCAAACCTCCTCCAGTGCACCACGGTCACAGAGCAAGAAAGCAAAGACGGGGAAGCCGTCCTCGCAATCCTCTCATCCACCCACCCCAGCTCGCACGAGCAATTCTCGGCCCCGGAACCCGAGACCGAAGAGCAGGCGTATGACTGGGGCCTCTCTGCCGAGCAAAAAACAGAGTTACGAGCTATGACGAAAGATTTATTCGGACTCGCATCTGCAGCGGAAGTAGGAGCGGCAACGCATGCGGGTGTTGTTGATGCTGAGCACCCTTTGAATCTGATACCTCAGTATGGGGATGGGGATGGGGATGGGGATTTGGAGGCGTGGAGAGAGCAGTGGGAGGGTGTTTTGACGCGGTATACGGATGAGGTTTGGGGTGGGCTGTTGCCGCTTGTTAGGGAGGCTAGGAGGGAGGTTGAGGGGTTGAGGAAGGGCGGGGAGAGCGGGGCTGAGAAGTCGGTGGCGTTGAGGAGGCTAGGTGCTATATTGGGGCATTTGCAGGGGCGCTGACTGTGTGATGCCGCAGTCAATAGTAACAGTGCAGGGAGCGGCTTTCATAACTCACGAGTAGTAAGTAGCTGTGAGTGAGCACTGGAGCGAATTCTTGAATATGTTCAATTTATAAGACTTTCAAATTATCATATATACTGTGAATCAACAGTTCAAGCCTCCTATTACCACGGCATATGTGTATATACTTCCCCCTGACATCCCCAAGCCCGAACTCAAAATCAAAATCACCCCACCTCTTCTCTCTCCTCTCCTCTCCTCTCCTCTCCTCTCTACGAAAGTCCATAAACCCCCATCTTCTCCCCTTTCTCCACACCCTCCAAATCACCCCTACCAACCCTACACCTCGCCGTATACGCACACCTCCTCTTCTCGCCAAAAAAGCTCTCCTCCGGACAACTGCAGCCCCACAACTCCAGCAGCAAGACCCAGACGACAAGGCCGGTCACGATGGCGATCAGGTGTAGGGAGTTGAGGCCGTGCGCTGTGGGCAGGCAGAGGAGGATTACGCAGACGACGAAGCGGTTCGCCATGCGGTGTTTCTTGCGGATCCGCATACCGCGTGGTCCGTCTTTGTGGATGTGGGAGAGTGAGATGATGCCTGTTTGGGGTGAGGTCAGTTCGAAGCAGATGAAATCACATGAAATGCAAGCAGCGTGACAATAGAAGGGAAGGGAAGGAAAGATGTACGGACCCATGCATAGCAAAGCTATTCCAAGGCCAGCGCAGTAGAACCAACGCAGTCCGATCGGGATATCCCCTTCGGATTTCGCCATGTAGGTATCAGTCAGATATTCCACTTCCGTGTCCTGGCAATCATGCGCAACGACGAGTTTCGACAAAGCAGCCGCGCCGAGCACGAAGGACATGATGAAGGGGAGGTGCGCGGTAGTCCAAAGCATTGCTTCTCTCGTCAGCATGTGTACGATACGATCCTCGAAGAGGGATAGCTAGTCAGTCAAGGGAACAGATAGAGAGAGAACTTACAAGCACGAGCAGAACGCCTAATAGCATGCGCAAACAAATCCGCCCCATCAAGTTCAAAATAAATCCAGTTAAAGCAAAATGCTTGGATCAAGCCCAGCGCCGCCTTCCCATAGTAAGCATTCAAGCCGAAAGGTGCCGCGCTCTGGTAGATAATCGCCACGACACTATACCCGAAAACGAGCGTCACGAAAGCATTGGTCCGCTCAACTTTATGCTCGATGTTGAGAGCGGGGATGAACTCGAATGCACGATCGATCCATGATTTCACGGACGGGGGGAAGGCGCCTTTGCTTCGCATGAGCAGGTTTGCGGATACGACGCCGATGAGATCGAGGACTAGGGCGAGCCAGATGGGGGCTAGGCGGAGGGGCATGGAGATGTGGATGCTGGCTATCCAGAGGGCTGCGGGAATGAGTGTCATGAGGACGTTTAGGTACATCATGCCGCGGACCATGGGGATTATGAAGGAGAGGAAGAAGTAGTAGCTCGCCATGAAGAGGCGGGCGGCGAGATAAAAGGAGACGAGTTGAGAGTAGGTGTGGTCGAAGAAGTCGAGCATGTTTGTCGTTAGGCTGGAAGTGTCAGTTCTCAGCAGAGTAATTGTAGAAACGGTATGAGAGATTTTGGCCAGATGTAATGAGATGGTTCAGGGGTAACTTACCCAAGAAGACAAGACATAACAAACAGCACAAAAAGCCGTTGCAGAATATCATCCGTCTCAAACCAACTAATAATAAGCGCAAGATCACTCCAGATCTTCCAACTCATAATAAAAGTGATGGAGAAGCGAAGAAGCTCATAACCAGTTGGGCCCTCAGCAGCATGATCGCCATTAATAGCAATAATGCCAACATAAAGCAAGTCCACGAAAAGCTCAAACGAAGCGACATCAGTATTTTCCGAAGCTCGCCACAAGAGCCCTTTATGGAAATACTGCCTCACAGTTGGCTATCCACGCAATCAGTATGATGTCTTAGTCAAGCGAATGAAACTCACTTTCTTATAAACCTTCATAATCCTGCCATTCCTCCTCTCCTTCTCCCAATCTTTCTTCTCATGCTCATCCCCATGCCAACCACTAACACTACTCGTCTCACTGGAGCCCCCACTCGTATCATCATAAGTTCTCAAATGGGCACTATACCCATACTGGAAGCAAGTTAGTACAGTTGGGCTGTTTAAGGAATCCGAGCTTTTAAAATAGTTTCCAAAGCGTACTCCCAGAGCTCGACTCCCAAACAAACACAAAATTAAAAGCAGACTCCAATCCAACCCACCTTACTAAAATTCGCATCCAAGCTAACGGAATGATCAGTCAACATATGCAACTCACTCCCCAACGCATCAAGCTCACTCCTCACGCTCTCAAACTCATCATAAGCACTCCCATGCCTCTCCCGCAGAGCCTCTCTCCGGGACTCGTGATGCGTATGTGCTTGCCGCAGTGCTTCCAGGTGCTCGGGCGACCCAGAAAGGACAAGGTCAAAGGGTTCGTCTTTGCGGATGGCCGAGAGGCGCTGCTTAAGCGATTCTGCGTCCTCGGGCGAGAGCGCTATGTGGACTTCACGACCGTTGGGGAGGAGGAAGTTGCGGAGGCGGCGACCGCGGGGGTGGTGGTGGTGACCGCTGCTGGTTGTTGTGGTGGGGGTTGTTGTGGGTGGGGTTGTGGACATTGCGGGTACTGTATATTCGAGATGCAGGGGTTGTTCAGGGGCAGATTTGAATAGGAGCTTGGAGCTGCATATAAAGATTGATCAGAGGAATAGAGAGCCTCTTTCTGATATGTAGTGCAGTGCAAGCAAAAACCCTCTTATAAAACGCAATGTCTTGGCTTCCAAGGTATGCAAGCTGATTACTCCGTACAATGTTACCTTGGGTAGGACTTAGGAGGCTGACAGGCGTTAGACGCTCCTAGAATTAAGGCAAAACGAAGCCAAGACAGCAGCTAAGGCACCTGTTGCTTTCCCATGTCTTCCATGATAAAGAGCAACGTAAGAATTTATAAGAATTGTATAATCGTAGAATAATGATATCGAAGACCAAAGCTAGAGCTGGAGCTGGACGAGAGGAAATATAAAGTTGGAGCTAATGTACTGATCTCCTCACCCCCGGCAATACACAGGGCACGGATCCTTCGGCAATCCGCTCCGCTTAGCCCCTTTTATGCCGTACTAACCAGAAGGAGAAGAATCATACTGCCAGTAGAATGAAGCAAGAAGTAGCGTTCAACTTGGCGCCGGGAGGATTTATTGTTGCTTTGAAAACGAGAGCGGTCCGATTTTCTGCACAAGATTGTCAAGTTTAAGGTAAACTAAATACCTTCGAGCAATATCAGCAATAATAGGCAAATCTTGTCTTGCCCGGTAAGTCACTTGGTTCAAGGTCTGGTATCTAAGAGTGAGTCTGGTTTTCTTCTGCTGTATAAACATAACCGTCTCCAAATCCAGGCTTCATGAACCCAGCCCAATGTAGTAGAGTAGTCGAGGTTGAAAAGTACAGTTCCCACCCTGAAAAGCGGGAAACAACACCAAGTACAAGTATTCTACAAAGCCCATCATCCCATCATCCTTGCGTATGAGCGCCTCATGTAACCAACTACTCAAACAACCTCCCAATTCCCATCTGGCACCTATATGCCGACCTCGCCAACGATTGTAGCTGCTTCTCTGTACGTCTTGAGGAGTTTTTCGCACTTCTCGCGCTCTTTCTTCACAGCGTCGTCTTCGTACAGGAGCTCTTCGAAGAGGGTTTCCTTGTATAGCTCGCTGACTAATCGGTTCTGAACAACATCTTTGGAGTGGTTGACAAGTAAGTGCATGACCGCTTTGGGGACTTGGTCTGCGATTGATTCTCGGACGATATTGAAATATGATGAGATCAGTGCGCGAATCAATTCTGTCTCCATTGCCTCGCGATCTGTGAGTGCTGGCTCGTTGTTGTTGCCCTGCATTGTTAGCTGTACTCATACATGAAAGATTGACAACTTACGAATGGAGAATTGTAATCATAATCCCTCTGAGCTCTCCCAAGCTCATAGTCATCTTCTCGTGACTGCTGAGCAGGAGTTCTGTGGACGCGCTCCTCCTGCCTTCTGATGCTTTGGCTGAAACTAGGCTCGGTGCTTTGACTGACATGTCGCCCCAAGCTAGAATTTTGGTTGCTCTGCCCTGCGCCAGCTCCACCAGCTCCACCGGCAGGCAAGCCTCCATCTTTACCAAAGAAGTAGTTCAAGAATGAATCTCGAGCCCCACCAGCTGCCTGGCCATTGAACCTTGGCGGCGAGCCAGATCTGACTCCATTCATAGTTGCAGCAAGCCCTGAAATGCCATTCTCGCGTATTGCTGGTGACATACTCCGAGCGCCCTTGTGAAGTTGTTTTCGCTGAGGCAGATTTTCAATCTGTTTCTCCGCGCCTTCTTCCTCGTCCTCTGGAGTATCGGTGCCATTGGTGCCAAGCTCCTTGTGCTTTCTCCGTTCTCGCCTCTCACGTTCCTCTTGCAAAAGTCTTTTTCTCTCTTTGTCCTGCTTGTTTGACACGACATTGCTCATAGCAGCTGCTGCACCGAGGAAATTAGGGTGGTTCGTATTGATGTATGCTCGTTGTATGGAGATCAGAGACTCCACGTAATTAGAGGCAGGTCCGAGACGTTCACGGAGGAGGTCAGAAACAACTTCGATTAGCTTGGCTTGTAGCCGAGGGAATCTTGACAGTTCTGTAGAGCCGCAGGTATGGCATATCTTGATCAACTCCTCGTAGACAAGCTCTACACATCTTTGACTGGGGACCTCCAGAAGCTTGATTTGAGGTTTGACCAGAAGATCAAAGGCAAGCTCGGGGACGAAAAGACTAGGCCGTGGTCCGGTGGAATTTCGAATTGCTGTTCTAATGTCGAGAGCGGATAGATTTGTGGTTGGGTCTATTGTTTCTAGGGAGTTTCCGAACACCGAGTTAAAAATGTAGTAGATCCTGGCACCTCCACAGAGTTCCTTGGTAGATATCTCTGTTGATGTACCATCTATTGATGATATAAAAGAAGAGGCAAATCGAGTCATCAGTTGTAAAACCAGAGACCCTCTGTGTTCCTTCCCGCTGAAATGCATATCTCCGTAGCTGGCAAGTTCCTGTTGTGTTTGGCCCATCAATGTGTTCAACCTGGCTTTGATATCTGGCAGCCTCTCTCTGATGTGGGCCATTAACGTCTGATTCAGACTCTTGGCCAAAAATTGAGTGCCGCATCTGTTGGCCATATTCCTGTATGCTGGGTGGTGTTTGAAAAAGTCCGACTCGGACTTTAATGCTTCTGCAAGAGACTTGTTTCCCTGGATGTCTTGCTGTGATCGGTTGACAACTCCTATAAACCCAAGCTTCAAAGGGTATACGCGCCCTGACAGAATATCCAGAGCGTTCGTTCCATGGTCCATAAGATCAATTTTCGTCAGGACTCCAATCGTCCTCCTGCCCAAGGGATCCACATGGCGGGCGAGTTTCAAGGCCTCCGAGTTTACAATATCGACGTTCGCAGGTGAGACAGCCAGTATGATACTGTTTGGCTTGGCAATATATTCAGAGATGAGGTTTCGAGTCTGCTTTTCGATATCGGTTGGTTGATCTCCAATCGGAACCTGTGAGGTTTTGAGATCAGTTATTGACTGTTCAGCTTCACAGTATGTTTATAACTCCTTACTTTTGTCAACCCAGGCAAATCCACCAATGTCAAGCTGAGGACATGTGGGGAATAGATTTTGAGATTTATAGGTGACCGATTGATACCCTTATTATTACCAGCTATTCGTGCCGTCTCGTTCTCTATTTCCCTCTTGACGTCCTGAAATTCCGTAAATCTTCGATTAGGTATGTGGTGGAACTCTGCCCATTCTGGTTGTGTTGCAACAGCGTCTGCTGTATGTGCTTCTGGAGCATCTTCATCGGTCGGGACATTGATGAGCTGTAGAATGAGGGGTCTTCGAGTGACGATCCCACTACCACGGGGGAGGAAATCTCGACCGACGATGTTTTCGAGGACTGAGGACTTGCCCGAGGACTGGGAACCTACAACGACCTTGAGGGGCAAGAGTTAGTAGGGTTTGTGATATAGAAACGGGGAGTAATCCGTACGATTTGGGGGAGATCTAAACTGTCATTCCCGATAGTATTGAAAACCAAATCCTGCAGCTTGTTGACTATCCCCAGCAAATCCTCACCGAGAGCTGCCATGGTGTTGAGGCTGGAGGTTGTAAAAGCTGAGCGAGGGAGAGTTCAGGCGAGTTGATACGTCGCGTTGGGGTTTGGAACGAGCTCAACGACAAAATGAGAGACTGGCGCGTCGAGGTTCCACTGAAAGGGTATTCAGGAGGATCCAAGAGGCACGTTTTGTTGTGTGGGACGGGCTATGTGGTGGATTTTGTTGATAATGCAGTTATTTACTTCCAAGATTTGTAGTTATGCGATGGCTCGGATGCCAGGTCAGCCACGTGTGGCGGATGACGGGTGCTGTATCTCAGTGACAACAAACTCTTCACTAGAAAGTTCCAAAGTGGATTGAATCCGCATACGAAGAATGTGTTTTTCTTTCTTCCGCAGCTTCTAATATGGGATTCCTTCTATCTGAGGCATTCTATTATTACAAGGCAACCTATGGAAGTCCTTTAGGAAGCCTCATGTGACAATAACAGCGCACATGGGGTCCCAGCATCTATCCCAAGCAGTCACCGGGATAGGACTGGGACACTGCACTGCCTAGTTATGGAGCATATCAATAATTTCGATCTATCCTTACTTATAAATATCTTCTTTCCGGCTTGGAATTCTTAGACTAGACCACGTTTCTAGATGTTTGCTCTGAGATGAAGCTTTTAAATGTCTTATTGTTAGTTACTATTATGTAGTTCTGGTGGTTCTTGAAACCCCTTAAACGATACTGTCAAAGCATAACACCACTTAAAACTCTAAGTGGTTTGAGGTTCTTGGATTTGTGAACATATGAGTTTTGGCTTATTTTTTGATACCTAACCGTATCCCCTCCCTTAGTTGCTCATGTCTTGTTACTCAATCCTGAGTGTTTTGGTCTTTCTCCTTGCTATATCAAAGAATCGGCTCTAATACTCAGGGCTTTATTAATGCTAATATGGCTAGGCTTGCCACACTTCTGAACCTCATCAATTTAATAGTGGCAGTTCAGTTTATATATTCAACTCACGTGAGTCTCCTGATACGAGCCAATGATATGCTTCCATGACGTATATCAGAAATTATGCGGGGAAGGAAGCGACAGCATCAATAAGTAGAGATTCTGATCTTTCTCAATCTCAATCTCAATCTCAAGTTCAGAAGATAAAATCGCCAACACGTCTCTTCTGCTAAACTGCCAGATTTAAATCAAAGGCTTCCCAGCATTGCATCCAACTTCCACTCTAAAATGCAATTGACAACTCTCCCAACCGTCCTCCTGATCGCATCCATACTCACCCCC
>QGMG01001152.1:0-11863 GCA_007825325.1 Lachnellula cervina
TTTTATAAAAACTTCTAGTAATAAGAATAGTATTAAATTTAATACAAAAGAGGGCAAGGCTATTATATCCTCTAGGGCTACATTTATAGCATTATAAGATAAGAGCAAGGTTATTAAGATAGAAGCAGTAAAGTGAAGAGATACTTTTATATAAAGGCATTACTGATTAGCCAACTCTCTAGCGAATTAGAGAGCGAGCTTAATGCTAATAAAATGCTGAAGTAGTCGAAATATAAAGTTGTAGTGAAGGCAAAATCGAGTGAATTGAGATTAATAGATTGGTATTAAGAATAGTAGCATTCAAAACTAAAAAGGCAGTTAAAAGCCTTCCAAATAGGACTAATAAGAAGGTTTTAAAGCTAGAAAAGATGCTATATAGGGTTAGCGAGCTTCTATAAAAGGTTTTACTAAAAGAACTTTCTAAATAAAGTTTTGAGAGCTATTTAATACTAATGAGGTTACTAGCTATATAAATAAGATAATGGAAACCTGAATCGATAAGGGAGAAGAAGAGAAAGAATATAATAATAATTAAAATAAGATTAATGCAATAATAAGAATAGAAAGGTTACTAGCGCTAAGTAAGGTAGCTATAATGCGCAGTTATAATGTCTTAGATTTTAAAAAATGTTAAAGGCAAAAATAAAGGGATATAGGAAGTAGATATCCAAAAGGGGTAAGGCGCGCGCTTCACCTGCAAGCTTCACTTGCAAATACATTATAATATATCACTTTAGATAGGTTCTCTAACTTACACTTATAAAAGCCTAATAGTATTGTTTTTATCTATTTTTTTGCGGTTAAAAGTGCTGTTTATATATATTCTTTAGGAAGAGTGAGCCGTTATAAGGGATAAATATAGTAATATTTTAAGTGCTACTATATAATACTATAATATATTTATATTAGTTATAGGCCATCTCACTAAGTACTTCGGATGCCTATATATTTCGGTAGTGCTAGAAGTACTTAGCAATTTAGCTAAACTATATAATATTATAATTGCTCCTAAATTTCTATTAGCTCTACATTATAATAAGTGGGGTACAAGGTGCATAACCCTGCATTCTACTTCCCGAATAGGCAAGTAAATTCTTTTTATTGCATATTGCTAAACTATAGAGCTAATAATATAGAACTATATTACTAGAAGCTGCCTCTATTTATTGTAGTCTAGAGCTAATAGTAAGGCTTGCGCAATTATATAAGCACCTACAAAGTATTAATTGATTTATTATACTGTAGAGCCAATTATAAGGCTTATATAATTACAGGTGGAAAGATAATTATATTGGTGTTAGTATTAGAATACTGGCATTTAAGGATATAGAGGAAGGGCGCAATAGTTATGTGATTTAGCGTATAATAACTAAGCAAGGTGCTTATCACCTTCTACTACCCCCCCCCCCCTACCCTAACCACCCTAGCAAAAAAAACCTCTTAACTAGATATTTGGGTCGGTAAACCTTGTTTAGAATCACTTATATAGTAGTTCTTACCGATTAGAATTATAAAAATTATTATATAGCGTTGTTAAAAATTAAAAAAAGACTAATTAATTTTTTTTTTGATGTGTCCGAAATATTGATAAAAAACCGCCATACTTCTGGTTTGTGACTTGCCAAAAGGAGCGAGCACGAGCGCTGACAACAAGACAAATTGATTACTAAAACGCTAAAATTCCAGAGCTCCCTAGCGACCCCACATTCGTTTTGCATGCATGCCGCTAACTTGATGACTGATCTTCAAAGGACTGACTGGGGTAAGCTCGACCTTACATGATTCTATCGTCTAATTTCAATTCAACCCAATGGCACGTTCATAGCTGTTCGATATCACCAGTAACGGCCGGATTAGCTCTGCGGAATCAGATCTGTAAGGAATCATCCTACCTAATTCGAACATCTCAAACAGAGTGCTTACTATCGTACAGCTGAACTACTCCGTACTCGAGCAAGTCAGCAGGACCTCTTGTGAATAAGCAGTGTCAATGCGGCATCGTAAGTTCGCAACAAACAACGGTCTCTGCTTGGCTCAAAAACACGAACAAATTTACACCAAAAACATCAGCAACCACAGTCGATGTGCCAAAATACTGAGTTATCAATTAGAGAATGCAATCTCTTTCGATGCGGTATAGCCAATCCGTTATCAGAGTCGCCTCAGGAGACCCAACTCCAAGAGAGTTGAAACACGATGCTGAAATATGTGAAGCATTGTTCCTAAGCCAAAGTACAGTTTTAACTGAGAGCCAATGATTGAGTCAAGAAGTATGAATCTGCGGAATACGTACCTGCATTCGCCCACCTGGGCTCTGACAGCTTCATCTTGAACTCCCCAGCTAGAATTATTGCAATATGCTCTTCGCTCGAAGAGGAACCGTCAAGCGTCAAGCGGCACATCATACTGTAGGGCTGATCGCATTGCATGCTGGCACGGTGTAACGGGTACCCGAGTCCAAGCTGAATACATCACTAGTGATGACAAGAACCTCAATTCAGTTTCCGAAACTCCGACTCTGTCAGGGACTAGGTAGCCGAACAATAGGCCGTGAGCACTACCTCTCCCCTTTTCTGGGAAGGTGCCCCCTTTTCTGCAGATTTCAATTCTCTTTCCAACTCAAAAATGGGGTAGTAATTTCCGACGCTTTCGGCACCAACGATTTCTCTGTCGTCTCAAGATGCCCCAGCAATAATTGATGACGGATTGCGACCTTCTTCTCAGCAAGTTGAAGAGAAATGGACGTTATGATACTGCGAGCAGCCGGATCTCGCTATTCCCTGCTGTCTCCAAGGCTCATGGCAGCAAGATTCAGTGACAAGGGACTTTCGAACGAATCAGGAAAGAGCTTCAAAGAAGGCCCGTCGGTCTGTTGGCACTTTATTCCAACAATGATCCCATGCTTCGCAAAGAAATTGCATGCAAACGGTTGCTATTACTTGTACAATGTCCAAGGAATTACAGCAGATCTCGACGGACGGAGAGCAAGTCAAAGACGAAAGTCCGAAGAAGAACTTGGCCATTATCCACGCACCAGGCTCATCACCAGAAACATGACAGGACAATATCTGGTGACGATCTGGAACTGTTCGGTAAAGCGTTAACGCTGGGATAACCTGCTGAACCTATAGTCTGCTTCGTAGAACGACAGAAAGTGGTAGTCGTAGGCTTCATGAACAGCCCTTACTCTAGAGAGACAGAGACACGACTTACAGCAAAAAGCTAGGCGCAATGGATCCCCTCTCCGTCGTAGTCGGCAGCATCGCCATCTTCGACGCGCTCAAAGCCCCCTCCGAGCGCGATGAGTCACGCGGTGTCTTCTCGAGTGGGTGTCGGAAACTCTCTTTCACCAGATCCGAAAACAGTGAGCTGCTTTCAAAGGTTTCCATAATATCGTTGCCGGTATTTCCCATCACCAGTTTTGCAATACGGTAGCGGTACATAACCTCGCAAATGCGAGCGAGGTTGACGCTGCTGACCCACCGTGCAGGGTGCCGAGAACAGGATACCAAAGCTGTTGTTTTAGTAAGTTGGGCGTTTAATTTCTGGCAACGGCATCGGATGCGTACGTTGCGTTCCTGGTATCTTGATACTCAGAACTGTTGTGCGCAGTCCATACCGTCTGGGGATACAATTGGCGCCCTGGACGTTGGAGCGAAGGGTACAAGAGGTGGATGATTAGCACTTACCGTATGGAAAGGTCAAAACACAGGGAGCTCCGGCCGTCTCAGCGCGTTATTTGTGACAACGTCAAGGCGTTCCTGCCCCGGACATATTGCCGTGCATGAGCTACAGGAGCAGGGCAAGACTCGTCTAATACTCGGTGGAAGGACTCAGCCAGGAGAGAATCTCAAAGCCAAGGGTGACCTTTTTCCTGCTGCCAAGTGTGTAAAGCGTGATCAACGTTGTTGAAAGGATTAAAGCCGTGCATCGCGAAGCTACTGCAGGAAATTAGCCGCACAGCTTCTCCGTGAGCCTCTACGGAGATACACATTCAACTGTGGGCGTTTTCGCCTGTGTTGGGAGAGATAATCTCTGTTGATTGGGGAGGTTGGCGATATTGCAGATGATTCTAACGTTTAATTACTACGGTGACGGAGGATATGTGTGGCTGTTCGGACTTATAAGAGTGCAGGGCAAGCTGCTTTTGAGATGGACCAGTTACGAAAGGGACAAGAAGAATGGATATGGTAGGGACAGAGAATTTCTGTACCGTTGTGAGGTAACATCACCTGCAGATTTCCTCTAGGTGATTAAGACAACAAGAGGGGCAGCAACAACAACGGTAATGAAAAGCATGCAGCATTCTTGTGTTCATGCTAGAGGTTTAAGCATATGCCTACATGAAACACGAAAGCTAGGGACTGCTATGGATTGATGGCACATGTTGTTTGAAGAAGTTGAGCTTGAGAAGTGGTCGGAGCTGTGCTTTTACGAAGTCTTTGGAAAGAACGACGTATCTGTAGAAGTTGGCGAAGACCGAGACCCTTTCCCATTCGAGCGCGAGTTCGGAATTTCCATAAACCAGATCCGTTATGATTTTGCTACGTGAAAGGTACTACTTACATAAAGTTACATTTATAGAGTCATGAATATGCCGCTTGCATATCTCCGATCATCAAGCTCAGTTCTCAAGAATCTTCTTCTCAAACTTGAATCCGCCAGCATCAACCCGATCAATGAACTTCTGTCCCAGACAAGCCGGCGTATAAATACCTCCGGTTAAAGTATGTTCGTCCTTCAAAATCGAAATTGCAGACTCAGCCAACAGCAATCCAGTTACTGTTTTACATTAGCACCTTTTATGATCTAATCAACAGACAATGACTTACACGCGTACAAAGACCCCTCATAATATGCCCTACAAAACGCCCTCGCAGGCTTCGGTGTCTGCACATCCTGATTCCCAATCCCCCTGTACTCAACCCGATCATTCCTCGACTTCTCCTTCGTCGGTCCGTCACCAGGCTGCGTGACATACTTCTTAGCCAACGTCCTGACCCAAGGAATCACAACGAAGCAAGAAGCGACAGCGAGACCGAAATGTATGAATATGGCGAGGAGATAGTTTTGCGCTTTCATGTACTCGCTGAAGCAGAAGTTAGGGCCGTAGAATGACGGACCGCCGAGGAGACCCCAGGTTCGGTGGACAAGGGGCCGGTCGGCTGCTGCGCCAAGGAAACTGGTGAGGATGCCTAGGTCGGAGACTTCTCTGACGCCTAGGAGTTTTGTTACCCAGGATGTTGGGGATTTAGTTTTGGGGCCAGGGATAGGGGAGAGTGCATAGGGTGCGCTGCTTGCTGCTATTTCCTTGAGGCTGTAGGCGTCTAGGAGGCCGAAGACTGTAGATAGAGTCCCGCCTGATGGTTTGCCCCTGTAGCATTTTTAGCATTAGGTCTAAATGAGACATCCTGAATATACCTGATGTCATGGACGGAAACAATGACTTCTGCCGTTGGTACCGAGAACTTCTCGCGGATCATGCTTGCCAAGGTCCAAGTTACTAGATCCGCTGGTGCAGAGTCAATTCCGATCTGTGGGATGATAATAGCGCCAGTAGTTTGTGCGGTTTTCTCATATTTCTTGATCATGTTCGCAACCCAGGCAACCTCCCCGGTGACATCGAGGTAATGAGTGCCATTTTCAGCACATGCTTTGACGGCATGTTCCCCGTAAAGTGCGTATGGGCCGACGGTGGCAATGAGAACGGTAGTCTTTTTTGCCAGGGAACTCAACTCTTCATTATCCAGATTGGTAATCTCGATGGCTATCATTTGTCAGTCCAAAGGATCCCCAAATTTACACGATTGTTTACAGACAACACGTGATCAAGGTATACAGTTCAGGGGTCATGAGGAAGGTGCTTTGCTTACCAGGCTGGATCCTATCAGCGTCCAGTGCTTTGCACTCCGCCGCAACAGCTTCCAACTTGCTCCTAGAACGTCCTGCGAGCGCCCAATTCAGATCAGTAGGCAGCTTGGTGGCAATGTATTCAGCCGTCAGCTTTCCCGTGTATCCTGTGGCACCAAAGACAACCAGGTCATATGCTCGTGCTGACATGATTGGGAAGGAATTTACTTGTAAGCTGTGCCGTTTCTAGTGATGATGGGTGATGGAAAAGAATGAGAGGACAAGAACTTGCAACATGGAGAATAATGATTAAAATATAAAATATCTTTAACTTGGCATCATGATCTCATCATAAAACACCCAGGATCAGCATATCAAAATGCAAAGTTCCTCGGTACAAAGTCCAAAGCGGTTAAAGCCAAAATGGAGAAACACAGAGTCAAGGGTCACGTGTCTGTCTGATGGATCGGGAAAGAGCACAGCACTTAGCGCGCCCACAAACTAAGCGACGACCACGCAAAATACTCTGAAAATCAACCTCATCGCTGAATCCTCAATCTTCAGAAACCATTCATCACAGCAACCTCAGCCAAGATGACGAAGAGAACCAAGAAGGTCGGAGTTACCGGCAAGTACGGTACAAGGTATGTGGACAATCCTATTGTGCGCCTGCAATTCCTGCAATGCGCAGCGAAATCAATACCCCACCCACGTCTTTGTACAATTTCGAAATTCTTCAGCACCGGTCGAAAGCACAAGATGGAGACTTGCAGCTGGGGATGAGGACAGAATACTGATGCGGCCTTTTGAATGACAGATACGGTGCTTCCCTGCGTAAGCAGGTCAAGAAGATGGAAATCACCCAACACGCCAAATATGTCTGCACTTTCTGCGGAAAGACAACGGTTAAGAGACACTCGGTCGGAATCTGGGACTGCAAGTCGTGCAAGAAGACTGTCGCTGGAGGAGCATACACCGTGTCGTACGTACATCTCCGGGCTTGAATACCCCTTGCATGCAGACCTGTAAATCTCGAGCACCACTGACGTTCACGCAACAGAACACCCGCCGCCGCCGCCATGCGATCAACGCTTAGACGATTGAGGGAAATTGCGGAGGTTTAGATGGATTTTCTGCATTGGGTTGTTGCGTTACATTGGTTGGAGTGCATGGGATTCGATTCGCAAAGACGATACGGGCTTCGACATCGCTTTTCGATGATGACACAATAAAAGGCTTTGCAAGACCAATATCCCGTTACTACATTATGTCTACTTCGGTCGTTCGGTATCTGGAGATCGATCATTGTGTGAAATGTGAAGAGATTGTTGTTGATGATTAGTTGTTGAGTTGAAGCTTCCTAATTAAAACTTATAGGCAACAGCGGGCTATTTCATCGAAGCAACCGAGTCATTTGCGCTTCCCATCGCCATCCCTACTTTACATCGAGTTCTTACCAATGTTCATGGGCAAAGGATGTGGCTGCTTCGGTGCATCAAGGACTGTGTGCATATGGTTCTGGTGGCACAACATCCTGGAGCGGATGCGCCAACATAAAAGTGAGGCTGAATGTCATTCGTTGGAAAAGATTCATGTCACCGATTTCAGTCATCTTTCCCATTTTGTTAGGCAGGCTTGTTCGAAAATGGGGCTTACCAGGTACTCGCTGCCTTCCGGTTGCCTTATTTCCTCAAACATAAGGTACCTACCTGCCTTACCTTACTTACGAGTCTCTGGCCTGCTGCTGCTAAGTATCCAATTTCCACTTTCCTCTTGTGACTCACATCAATTCACTAGTAACGTCGAGGATCCCTATTTCTCTAAGCCAGCTCATCCATGATGTGTGTGACTGGTTGACTGGTGATACGAGTCACATGACTGTGGTTTGAAGATTGATATAAAAGCCTGGATGTCCCATGTTTCACGATTGTGAAGATCTAGTCGTCGTCCCTTGTTACTGTACGTGTCTGCGGCTTCGCTCCAAGTTACACGAGCACGCGGTCAGCTCAGATGAGCAATTCAGGTTCAGGCAACTCAGCCCAACCAGGAAGCTGCCTTTCCATTCACCGGACCGGCACCTTTTTCCTCAAGCTATCGCCCGGCCTGTTTCACAGGAATTTAATTCTAACAAAGAGTACCGAGGATTCTTCAACTACAGAACATGGAATATAATCCGCGATACGAGCAAAAGGCCTGATCTTGTTCAAGTCATCTAAAAAAGAGCATCTAGCTTTGTTTTCTATGTCTCTCACCCCAAGTTGACAGGCTCAGGCTTTGGCATCGCACCGCACCACCACCACTCTGGTCTGGCACTTTGGCACTGACCGCCTTCTTCGAGCGGGGCATTTTATTGCAGTTTCGCGAACCCCCATTGGCTCGTTTGTATCCTCCGCGCTAGCGAGCTGCAAGTGCAACCCAAAAGCTTCAAGGCTGGCTCTCCCTGTTCTCTTCCTATCTGCACATCGATTTCACAGACTCACCACCAAAACTGTACTCACCACACCCGCCACATCCACATTCAATTCATTCTCCACTCCACCACAGGTCACAGAATACAAGCACAAAACACACACAACCAAAATCACGTTCATGACTTCCTCTCCACAACAATCTTGCTACTTTATTTCCACCCATGGCTGATCAGTGTATTGTTTGTTTGGAGGATCTCAACCACCTCGAAATAGCGGGACCGTCCGCAGACCTGCCCGCCACGACGCATCCTGGGAAACTCGACAACAACCAGCCTGTCGCTCTGATTAAACCCTGCGGCCATGTTCTACATGATGAGTGTTTACGAGAATGGTCTCAGAAAGCGAATAGTTGCCCGATCTGTCGCCAGACGTTTAATTTGGTCGAGGTATTAGATAAAATTGGAGGTAAGTCCCCTCGTCCATTTCGTTCCATTTCAGCAAATCGCATCGTAAGAGTTGTTTTCTTCGAACTTGGCCTCTTTTGTTGGAGGTGGGCATTCCATGGGTTCTCGCCACCTTCCAAATATGGAGGATAAATCCACTTCTCTCCTGCACCACCAAGACTGACCCGTCTAAAATAAATGCTAATCCAGTTTCGCCAGGTACCGCTTTATCAGAATATCATGTCGAAGATAAAAAACAAGAAGCCTCAACTACCTTTGACCCTAACTGGATCGTGGACGAATTCGAAGAGGAGGAGGAAGAGTCTCGCCCATGTCCAGTCTGCGATCAGGCAGACCAAGAAGAGGTCCTCCTCCTCTGCGATGCATGCAATGCCCCGTACCACACACACTGTATTGGTCTCGGCGACCAAGTTCCAAATGGAAGCTGGTTTTGCATGGAATGCGAGGATGACGGAGCACCAGCAAGAGCCGCCGAACTTAGGGAGACACAACCAGAGAGAGCACCCTCAACTGGGCGCTTCGGTCCTAGGACTCAAGCAGCTGCCCGCCGGAACCGTCGTCAAGCCAGGACAGATCACTGGTTTGGGACCTGGAGCGTGATTGGGACCAGAGTTCATAGCCAGGTTGGCTTGGATCTGGACTTCTCAGACGAGGATGAACAAGAGTCTATGAATGGATACAGGACGATGCTCCATCGCAATTCGATCGAGCAGTCCCAGATGCGACAGTTCCAACGGCGCCTGAACATTGCTACTAGGCAAGGTGCTCGAGATGTTTTCCGGCATCTCGCCCCTCCAAGTTACCGACCCCCTCAACGCGTACGAAATCGAACACCTCCAACACCAGCTGAGACGGTCGAACAATCTCGAGCTTGGGGCGCATTTGAGAGGGCCAAGGAGATAGATACTACTAGTCCAAACAACCGAAAACGAAAATCGAGGTCAGCAACAGCATCCCCCGGAGCAGGTCCTGAGCTACGTGCAGAACCGGAACGAAAATTAAAACGACCTCGCACACGAAGAGTATTGGAGCCGGCGGAGGCATCATCCTCGGTGGATCAACAAACCCCTCAATCAAATGGCAATCTTCGCCCAATCTCTCCACCTGCCCAGCCCGGGCCGTCTTTTCTTCAATCTCTGCTGAAGGAAGTCGACATGAACCCGGCATCTGATGACGATACCTCGCGCTCCGGTTTCAGTGCAACAACAACTTCGGGGCCAAACCGTGTTACCAGTCCTTCGGTTGAATATTCGTCACCGGCTGCGTCACCATCATCGTCTTCATCTCACACACCCCGAGGTCTATCCATTACACCACCACCACATATTGTGCAACGCAAGGGTTCGCCTCGTCCAATGACCTCAAGAGTAGAACCGATATACCCACCAGCAGACTACTCACCGAATCGATCGCCCGGAGAAGCCTCATCAAGCCCTACAACCGAAATAAGACAACCAAGACCAAGGCGACAAAAGCCACGACCACTTGCCCTAGCCCGCTCACCAGACACATCACCCGTCCGCGCCTCGATGTCAGCAGAAGCCAAGGAAGGCATAAACAAGATTGTCAAATCGGTCCTGGCACCGCATTGGAAGTCCCAACGAATAACCAAAGAACAATACGCCGACATCAACCGCGAAGTATCGCGAAAGCTATACGAGATCGTAGCAGACCGCGACGTGGCAGAGGAGAAGGAGCGGTGGGAGAAGATTGCTACCTCTGAAGTAGCGACAGCAGTGGATGCTTTGGCTGCATGATTAATGTCTTGATATGGCGTACTTTGGGAATGGCGCTGGTTAAGAGATACCCGGTATTGGTGACTGGGGAATATCGGTCCGGAGACTTGATATTGATTTGATTGAGCATTTGGAGTTTGGTTTGAGCGAGCGATGAGTTTGTATGCAGCGTTTGATGATTTTTTGGCTGCATGTATAGTAATCTGGAGAATTGAAAGGATTGATTGCATCACGTATTAGACTTAGGAATGACCTTGAGCTGAAACGCCAACGTGGATGTTGCGCACCCAAGTCAAGTACTGTCTTGTAGAGCTCGTTTTGAGACAGACAGGAAAGATTTTTGGTGTAAGAAAAGTTCTGCAGTGAATATAAATCCGCGAAGGACGACTTGGGTAACTAGCTGCTCAGCACAAGACAGCAGAGCCGCAGGACTACAGCTCGAGTTTGTCGTACAGGGAGGACATGCTGCTTGCTTGTAGAATGCGCACGGAAGGGACTCTACCACATTCCCAAGCCCTCCCTCTCTCCAAGCTCACTCCTTTCTGATAATTCTTGGACTCCCCATCTCCCGTCTATCTCCTATCTACTACCTACCTCAACTGATGGATGCGCATGCGCAATGTGATAAATAATCAATCTGATAATCTGATCTGAAATGTCACCAGAAGCTATCTAGCTGTTCCCGTAGAGTCGTAGGTACCGCTAGCGAAAAAAGCCTGTATGTTTACTCTAGGCACCCGTAAATGATCAGGACGTTCTGGGTGGAAACGGGTCTTGATGATAAGGAATGGGTGTCTTGGATGAGGAAGGAAAGGAAGGAATTTCATAGCGGTGCGAATTTTCGTTTTATGGAAGAGGATGCGCTAGTGTGGGTGTGGGCTAGCTTAGTCAGCGATGATTATTTTTCTGGAGCTTGGCTTGGTTGGCTTTGATGTGCAGAGACGAGAAGAGAAGGGAAATAGTATTGTATCTTGAAGTGAGAGATAGCAAAATGACGGCAAGTAGTAGAGGTAGCAGAGCTGCCATTGCAGTTATACGTAAGTCCATCATCCTATTACAGCTTCAGGAAGACAATTGACTGATACTGGCCATAGGATCATCACGTCCACGCCTCTGCACCCCCTTCACCTCACCCCCAATATCACCACGAACCTACGCAACAGCAGCCACGAGCCTCAAAACCCTCACCCCAGAACCAAACTCCCAACTCCACCACCTCTCCTCCATCCCCCCCGTCACCTCTTCCTCCGCCACCCAGTACACCACCAGAGCCGGCATCCTGCTCAGCCGGCCACCACTCCTCACCCGACCCAACACGTCCTTCGAAGACGCCTACTTCTTCTACCAGAAACGGCTGCACGAGCGCCTCGCCCTGCCCTTCAGCCGCTACTTCTACTTCAAG
>QGMG01001153.1:0-11845 GCA_007825325.1 Lachnellula cervina
CACTCTCCCCCCCTCCCAAACACCCATGCCACACCCCCAAGAACAGCACCCACCGCGACAATTGGAATCGATCCGGCCAGTCATCCCTGCGTAGCCTTCGGCGGGTATTTCTTCCCATCTTTCTCAACTTTCGGCTCGCACTATTTACTCCGTACCCATCAGCATACATTCATTCATTCATTTACCACAGTCACACCCCTAAAAATACCTCTCCTTCGACTTTCACTCCGTGGAGCACCAGGAGGAAAATCCAGACAGGGAAACAGATAAGCAGAGGTGGGATAGAAGGGGGAAGCGTACACTGCATCGTTCATCCTCGGAAATGCTATCCATGACCGACGGCACGTGGCTGCCACACCCAAACCAAGTTGACTTTTCTGCTTTCTGTTCAGTTTTCATTCTCTCGAGATGTACGGAGATACTTCTCTTTTCCCCGATGAAAAAAAAGGCCCCGAATTTCAGAGGCGGGGGAAGAGAAGAAAACTTACGGCAGGTAACGCAGGTAGCTTTGCGACACATTTTTACTTGTTTTGTTTTTCTGGATTGCAGGGTAGGGGGTTTTGGCGTCTGTTTTTTGTGTAGGTAGGTAGGTAAGGTATTGCTTGAAGTTGAGTAGTCTTGTTTTATATTTTTAAAATGCGCACACGGATAGAGTAGAAGATATATATAGAGGCTTAGTCACTAAAAGCCGATGACATCTTGAAGTGGGGGTGAGCGATGCGATCTCGGGATCTTCGAGCGCGGGGTGAGTGAGATAAGCGAGGTCGCCGAGGGGAAGCGAAGCGAGCCGCCCCTATTGCTTCTGCTGTCGGTTTTATTTATTTCTTACTTTCGTGAAGCTTTCGGAATCTGATGCACTTTTCGGCTTTGCTTTTATACAGTTAGGGTTGCCTTGCCTTAGATGTTATCATAATCTGGAGAAGAAAAGTACCTTTCATCCGAATCCTCGGCCTCTACACAACTGGATCTTGGTTACTTCAAGCCCTTAAGGATACACGTTATTCTATTAATACAAAAACCTACCCTATAACCTAGGAACCTTGTACAAACCGACTCTAATCACCATCTGCCTAAACCTCAGCCTCACAAGAATAATAGCCTCAAGGCCACATGCTCAGCTCAAACATCTCCCCTTCTTCCGGGGGCCCAAAAACAACACTAAGATCGTCCTTGAAACTCTGCCGGCTTCTGTAATCCCCATTAACCCCGGGTCCCTCTTTCTCATCTCCCGTCGTAAGCCTCTTCTTCTCGTTCCCCTCTACTTCATCCCGCTTATGAGACTTGGGCTCCCCACCATCCCCTCCGATCCGTGCCCATCTGCCATTGCCTACAACAACATGCCTCCTCATGGCAACATTCCAGTCGAAACTACTCTCGTGCGTCCCTCCAAAAACACTACTCCGCAACAACACCTCGTAATCAATCAGTCCCCTCTGATCCCACGTCAACGAATTCATTTCCGTTAACTCCCGCTGAAACCTCTTCCCAGCCAGAAGCTCCTCCTTCGTCGTCACACTAATGCTTAAATTTGCAGCCGTTTCAGTGAAGGTCTTTGCATCTTCCTGGTTCCCAGTAGCCAGATAAAGAGTCGACAGTGCCTTATGCCGAGCATGCGTGAGATAATTCTCGGCCTGCCGCGCATACGGAGTCCAACCCGCAGCCTTCGCATCCGCCGCCGTCCTTAAATGTGCGCCATAGAACAGCCCCTGCCGCACGCCCGGCAAATCCGGATCAAAGCCCATCGCGAACTGCTTATCCATGGCATACAAAACCGTAGCTGCCAGCCGGCGCACGTCTCCCCGGAACCGCAGCATGCGCCCAAAGTTGGCGACGAGGAGCGCGTCGTCGTAGGAGAGCGGGAATTGCAGGAGCGGGGTTTCGAGGGAGACGAGGATGGGGATGCTGGCGGAGAAGGGGGCGGGGTGGGTGGTGTTTAGGTGGGTTTTGAAGGCGCGGGACCAGGTGCCGGGGCTTGCTAGCACGGTTTGGGCTACGAGACTATCGCTGAGGTCCTGGGGGGAGAGCAAGATGGCCTTGCCAGTAGACGGTTGGTCCCAGAGGTCGTTGCGGTTGGGTATGATATGTATCTGAGGGCAGGCCTCGCTCAGGGATGCTGTGAAATGTTCGAGATCGAAGAAGTAGGTGAACGGAACGGTGATATCTGTTTTGAGGGTCGAGAGAGTTGTGCCGCGGGATACGATTTCTGGTACTACGAATGAAGTTGCTATGCAAATAAGCCAGACCGTCCAGAAATTGACAAGGAGCAGCAGAGAGACTTACCACCGGCTTCAATAGCGTATCGTACGCAGTTCAGGAACACGTTCCGCACGTTCGCAACCCCGCCCTTGGGTGCCTCGCAATTGAAGATCAGGCCCGGCGTCCATACCTTCCTTTTACAAAGCTCAACCAAGGCACTGTTATCTATCGCACCATCAATCTCTGTCTCCAGAACCTTCTCTACAAACGCGGCTTTCTTTCCCGAGACGGCGACACGATAGAGCTCGTGGTAGTCGGCTTGGGTGATCTCTTGTCTAGAGAACAGCAAGTATGCGACGGACAGAATGGCAAATATAATAATCGCAAGCTTGGATATGTGAAATGCATGCGGCGACATTGTTACAAGTGCACCGGAGACGTTGGTATTCAAGAGGAAAGATGACAATTGTTACATTCCGGGGATAGGAACACTGTTGCGAGATAAAACGATGTCTCGGGGGATATCCCTTACTTGAGAAGTAATACATACTTCGAGCACCCGATAATAGCCGAACAGATGTTGTCGTGAGCAAAATGTCTCATGTTAAGTGAGACACTCTCCCGGAATCCGAAGTTTCATGGGTTGTCACATCTGTGCCTTCTATTCAGCTTGAAGACCTCCGCTTGGGTACTTCGGGCGATTCGAAGAGGGACAAAGTTGAAGACTGCATGACTTGGTATCCAAAATTATCAGCAGGTGCAGTGGTAGGTACTCCATAGCCACCCATCCTAATGTTTTGATGCCGACTGTTCTGCCGTATGCTTTGAAGTATGGGAATCCTGCTGTGGGGGAACCGGAAGGGAATTGCGCATGTTGTTGGAAGAAAAAGCACCCCTTTTCAAAATAATTTGGTGCCCCCCCCCTCTCTTCAAGGTTGGGCTAGTCAATGAAGGCACGGAGATTAAGAACGACCAAGAGAAGTAGAATAATGGAACAGTATGCTATCTATGTAGATGTTATGCATATAAAAACATCTAGAAATTTGAAATAACTTTGCAACCTGGAGTGCTGAAACCAATAATTCATTGCCTGATTATCACTGATAATAGGTTTGATGCAAGACAGACGCGCCGATCTTGAAAAGGAAATCTCGATAGCCACCGTAGTATAATCCCAAGCTTTGGGGGAAGCGCCATGGTAGGTTTCCTCTTACATTTGCGGGGTTGATCGCGCTGGCGCTTTGTATTTTCATGATTGTACCAGCTTCTTCTTCATTCTCCCACTCTGCACCAATGCTCGTATCAACTCCAGGGCCACATCAGTGCCGGTATTGACAGCTGTTTCGTCACTATTAACCGGTACGTGCAAGAATACCACCCGTCGCTCTTCTTCTTTCTCTTTCGTCAAATACGCTAGGCTGGAGTAATATATAAAGTCGCAAAGATATCGGCCTGCGTCTTCGCTCACTCGAACATCGAGGTCCTACAACATGTTAAGAAACACATTGAATGGGGTGGGATGAAGCCGAACATACTGGTAGCGCGGTTCTCCACCTCCTCCAAACGTCATCAACATCCACAGAGCTCAGCAGCTCTTCTGGTAGCCCATGCCAGATCCAATTTTCCTGTTCTTGTTTCCGTCTTTCGGCGTCACCAAGGAATTCATTATCAACGTCCCGCATCATGTAGCCATCCCGGTGTCCGCGCCTCTCTACGCTATAAAACTTGCGCCCCGAGGCCATGCCAATGTGGATTGCATAGTCTATTTTCCGACCCTGCCATAGAGCAGGGACCAAGTCCCTGACAACCTTATATGAGACCCTGATGGGTTCCGGGTATACGAGTATTCGAACAGGCGGTAATTCTGCGAGGGCAGATACTTGTGTCGAGGCCATCTTTGCGGGAGGGAGGAAGGGTGGAAGAGACTTTGCAATCTCCCATGAAGGATTGACAGGATATTGTGCTCTGAAAGGCTAGAATGGCAATCCTGTTAGCAGGTGGGGTTTCAGCTGTCTCACAAGGTTATACCAACGAGTTCCTAGGGTAGCTGGCATATTATGCCGTGGTCGATAGCACAGAAACATGAGGTAAGTGGGGGAGAACGTACCCCAAAACCGGTGATGAGAACAGTTATTTCGTCTTCTCGAGGAGGCAGCTCATCCGCATGTGAGCCCATGGCTAGTGATGTCTTGAGGGGCACAGAGCAAGACGTTAGATGTAGAGGCAGATGTAGATGTAATAGTAGCGTAGCTGTTTGTACATGTTTGGTGTTGGTTGATATTTGGCGTTATCGATATCAGACGGGGAAAAGTGGAGATGTGGGGTAGCGAGACCGAGGCTGGAGGCAAGGCAAGGGCAAGGAAGGCAAGCGCAACCTGGAAGGGAAGGGAAGGGTTGAAATGCCAAGAAGCGCCAAGACTTGGAATAGTTCCACCAATCCGCCAGAGTACAAACACCAACAACTTGGTTCCTCGTCTGCTTTTCTTCTATTATATTGATTCTTTCCAAAATCCAGCTCCTTATTCTATTTTTTGGGGTCTTTTTCACACTGTACTAATTTCGACGTTAGCGTACTAAAGAAGAGTGTTCAACATCCATTTCCTCGAGGTAACCTCAATATACGGGTATCTACCTAGATATGCAGTGGTGTAGGTTAATCCCCTATTTTTTTCGTATGCCGGTAACTTGCCTGTTGTGAAACACCCCACAGTTTTCTAGCCAGGTCTGCGTCAGCTACTCAGTTCAGTATTTCCGTCGTCACTTACGTGTTACCATGTTACTATGAAAGAGCCTCTTGTCATGAGGTATAGCATAATACCAAAGGAATGGATTTATAAGGTACGGTAATATCCTACTTCAAAAGGTACGTTTGGCTGATGTGGATATTTGTCATGGACGAGAATTCCAACTCTCCCGAAATTTTACAATTGATTAAGCGCCTTCAAAATCTTCGCTTGAAACGGAGCATTATAGTTGGTATCATGGTGTTTCCACCGTACGAGCATTATGTATTCCTTTTTCTTAGTAAAAGCCAATTATGGCTCAAAACAGCGGTGTTAGAATTGAGCAAAACTGCTGGCTCCGCTGGTTAGAAGCTCTGATCTCATAAAGACATGGAAAAGTCCGGCGTACGCCCGGCCCCGATTAGGTTTGTTTAGTTACAAACCACTCGCAGCTTCCACTAGTACGATTATGTGTTTAGTATTTCAAACATATGTAATCGTTCCACAAAGCGAGTAGAAAACGCGTCATAAGATAGCAAATAAGCATTCGTCAAGCGCGTATGTGATGCCATGCATGCCCGTTACACAAAAGTGCATTCCAGCGCGTATTTATCACTATACTCAATGAGGTGTTTTTGTCCGTAAAATAACACCTCTCTATAATTGCAATATCCATGTTCCCCGAGATACGATTATGAGTACTTGTAATTGTTCTCTTTAATAGAGTTTTTTATGAATTGGAATTACTCACTTAATAGCTTAAAAAACCTTCCAATTCATGTCAGGATTAAGGAGGTGAATCACGTGACCTACCTCGCCTATGATCTGGACCCAAGGGACCTTGCAGTCTATCTTGCTGGGTATGGCGCTAGGGTATCTATCTATCTACGTATACAAGTAAGGGATCTATCTTTTCTCGCTTATGATCTAGATCTCCTCTATGGCCTACCTCGATGGACATGCGCTAGGGTGCTATACAGCTATATATACAGGGGTCTATCCTTCCTTACATAGATCTCTAGAAGTTGTCGTATCACTCGTTCTACCGTCTACTTTACCCTCCATCTGTCTTCACACCTCAACAACAAAAACAAAGCATTCTATTCAAAGACAAAATGTTGTTCAGACAAATTCTCCTCGTCTCTGCCCTCACGGCACTCACTGTCGCCAACCCAGTACAGCAACCAAGGCAGGGCGGGCATGCCAACGTCTGTGGAGTTGTCAACCCCGCAACCACCCTCATCCAGATCAATCAAAACACACCAAATGCCTCCTACCCAAACACGGCCAATTCGACCGGCGGCGGCTCTGTTGGCATCTCCCAAGGAGGTACGTTCTTTCCTCCCTTCATTCCTCGAAAAGAGACCCCCACGTGATAGTCAACCCTTTACTAATTAATTTCCCCTGTAGGCCAAGGTGTAGGCCAAGTCCAAGAATTGATCGGCTTCTCACCACCACCAAACTCATCCTACGGATGCACTCTCGGCGTCACCTTCCCCTCCGACTACGTCTTCCCGACTCTCAGTGGCTCCACTCCAACTCTCAACGTCTACACACTCGCGCAGCCGATCGCACAAAACCCAACATTTGCCAACACCCAGCGCGGATATTTGTTTGGAACCGTCACCATCATGGCTGGTCAAAGTACGATTATTAATTCGATATCTTGCCAGACCCCATTGACGTACATCTTCGAATATGCGGATTGGATTACTGGATCCGGGGCTGTAGGCTGGAATCAGTATATCAACAACATGGGCAGCACTTCCCAGTTGAGAGGAGTATACTTGAGTTACAATTGTTAAGGTGGAGAGTTACGAGTAGGGGGAACCGGAATCCGGGGTCTGAATTGGCAAAATCAAAGGCTGGGTAAAGAATGGCGTTTGTTATCAGGTTCGAACTATCCCTTTCTCGCAAACTTCTAATTATGCTTGTTTCCTATGCCTGCAACCTTGCATGGATTTTTGTGTTATAATACAAAATCCACATATATAGAGAAAAGTACATTTGCTTATAGAATAATTAATTATATGATTTAGAAATGAATATTATAACTGCCGTAATTCTTGTGGGAATTCGCCTCAACATCCCATTTCTTCGCTGTAGTCCACATGTCCAGGTAAAAGGCATTGACCATGATTATGAATTGTTTATATAGAGCGTCATGAACACTTCAAATGACTTGGGCTTGGATTGCTGACCCCTGAATCTAACCGAACTCGCTAGAACTAGCGCAAACATTGATTAGTAAGTAATCCAACCCCGCTTTTCGCTTCTTCGCGATAACCGGAGCGGGAAGGACCACAACCTCTTCTCAAGTCTCTCTACACTCTATGCTCAACCGTTCGCTACCTCTTGATACTCCTATACATATATCTAAACACCATGTGCCCCGTGTACAGCTCCTAAACCATGCCGACCAGCGCAGTTTCAATGCAAGACCGTAAGCATAGGCCTGTTCTGCCTAAAAAATGTCTCTATTGCGAGCGGAGGTTCTCCAAAGCAGATCATCAGAAGCGCCATCAACGCTCACGTATGTAATGCACTTATGCTATGCTCTTTTGCTGATAGATTCTTAGATACGGGTGAGCGGCCATATAAATGTTCACGTTGTCAGAAGTGCTTTTCTCGAAGGTCAGCTGCCAGCACATACATCTACATCACAGCTCGGTGCAAAGTTATATATTGTCAAACTTTGCAACTAACCATCTGAAAGTGATGTACTTATCAGACACTTAAAGAATCATCCCCAAATCGTTGGTGAAGACGATGAGCATAGTTCATTGAATAGAGATCCTGGGCAGACCAATGGCCACAAGAGACGACCCAGCACAAGTATCGTGGCGAGCGCCGTAAATGCTACGCAAATGACGAACCCATGCCTTTCCAACAATCCGGAAATCCAAACCTATCCTACATCTCCCTCGAAAATCGATCCGGCTTTGCTTGGACCGCTCGGAGACTACGTGGACCAAAGCAGCACCCATACAGCATCTCCAGGCCTGGACCATCTTGCATCATTGGCTTCACAACAACCTTGGGGAGATGGCACTGTTATTGATACCTCAGCGACTGAAGCTGAACGCGCTAATTTAGCAGCTAATGATCGTCACGGTTGGGGACAAGATTCTTCCTCTCAACATCAAGACTTCCACGCCGTCAGCGCTTACCTACAGACGCCATCCTCTTCCAAGCAAGGTCAGCCACAAGAGGAACGCAATTGATTGTCCAGCAAGCCGCATCACTATATCCATAGTTTCAATGTCTATGGGCTAGCTGATTCTTCAAAAATTAGCAAGACTTTAGATGTTCACGCAACAAGCGCCATACTATGCATCATGCGACGAAGGATATTAGAAAGTATGCACGAACCCTTTCCCGGGAATTAAGAAAGAACAATGCACCAATCTTTCACATTCCGATTTGCGAAGCGAAGATCAGTGGTGAGCTTGATGCACAGGATCATCTAGCTTGCATCTAGCATCGAGCCATGGGAGCGAGTGAATTAAACGGTTCGCGAGGCTTTGGACTACCTTTGCTCGGGACTTGCACTCGTACATTTTCTATGCACGTGGTCGTTGAAGCGGGTTGGGATACTTTGGATGATATCGCGATACGGGCGAAGGCGCCGGCTGGACCAAAAGCCTGCTTCATGCTGCTTAGCCCTTTATGTTGATATCTATCCACAATGCTTCTGATCAGGATCCTCTTCATGCCACGAATGAGCTCTTCGCGGCCGCCTTGGTACTTGGACTTGATGTGCTTATGAGTGCTGAGGATACAGGGTTGACTCCTCCTAGTCCAAGATTTGAATTTTTTGATGGTGGCTATTAGGATGTCGCTAGAAGCGAGCAGACGATCATGAGACTATCAAGAATGATGCTGTAGATTTCATGCGACATGGAGAAATGATATTGTAGTGCACTATTTAGATTACGATCTAGCATGGCGGATTTTTCTTCATTGTACACGTTTGTTGGAGGAGATTTAAGAATCGCAGTCCAACATGTATCAATTTCGACGGATAGTTTAGATTATAAGAATGCTCTCTCTCCTAGATAAGGCACTTGAAGAGCAAAGTTTGAGTTATGGACCAAAGAAAAGAAGCCTATTACTACAGCTACACGCCATTAGAACAACAACAAGTACTTTGCTACTCCCACGTAATCGTCATGCCATAAATCTCATTCAACTTCGTCCACGTCACAAACACCGTCTTCCCACTCTCATCCCACTCCGGATGCCCATTAATCGCATACCGAAACTCGCCCGCAACCGGCTCCCCACCCGTGCTAGCGACAACCATACCACCATGATTATCCCACGGCCCCTCCAACCGATCCGCCGTCATGACATACACATCCGAATAGCCCCAGCTATTCCCGTACAGGAACATCCACTTGTTGAAATAGTTGCTCCAGAACGGCGCCGACCGGTCCATCTGCAGATAATCAAAGATGCATTGCTCGTACGTCAGCTTCAGGGTCCCCATGCTGCCGTGCGTGGTCATGCGCTGCGGTGTCCAGGTCTGGGTGCCGTTGTCCCAGTACTGGTATGCGCTGATGTCAAAAGCCTGCTTGATTGGCGCCCGGCACAGATACGTGCGCCGGATCAGCTGCTCGTCGTCTTGCTGTGGTCCCTTGCCAAAAGCGTACAGGAAACCATCTCGGCGGTCGTAAGCAATGCCGACGTCGCCGTAGCATGGCTCATCTTTGGTCCATAGAGTGTCCATGTCCCGGTGGCATTTGGGGACGTTACCTTCCATCGTGACCTTGGCAACCCCAGCTCCTTTGATATGATTTTTCCCGTCCGGTCGATGGATTTTTAGAAAGAGCAGGAGCCCTTCGTTCGGAGCGTACTCGATGATATTCGAGCCGCCGAAAGCATAGCACACGAGCCCTCCTTCTTTTTCTTCGCTAGGGAGACATGGAATGAAATTGGCGACATATTCATTATTGTCCCATAACGCAGTGTCAGTAGCGTACATGGGATTTGACATGTTTCCAATCGAGGTGCTGTCCGTAGCACAAATATTAGCTTTCGAGCCCGGTCCTCCAGCTCCCATCAACGTATCGCCCCAGCCCCAGACAACTTTCCCATCCAGGACGCCGGAATTACCAACGTCTCTACTAACGATATGCTCCCGGCCATTCGGGAGGAAAAAGTGCATGATGCCATGATTTTTCGCGGATGCTACTTTTGGAGGCAGCTGGCCGGTCCCGGCTCACGGAGGCCGGGTTGGGGGTATATTGCTTTGCGGCTTGGTTTTGTGCTGTGGTTGATGAGCGGTGATTGAGAGCTGCTGCTATTCCCATTCTTGGGACCGTCGATTTTATCGGCGAACTTTGAGAATGCTTTGCGCATGATTTTGTTTGTTGAAGTGTAATCTTGGGATTTCTGTGTCTAGGTCCGAGGTCCTGTATTATAACCTGACTTCCACGTGTAAATGCGCCTCGCCGTCATCCTAACCCCGCTCTGCATGGGTTTCTACCATTAGCTAATCAAGTAGAGTACCTTGGTAATTCTTTCAAAGTTGGTTGATTTATTATATCATTAAATAGGTAGATGCTGCTTCTACATCTTACTTCTCATTATTACAACCTTCTTGCTTATTTATATATTCCCTAGATATCGCTTTTTCAAAGTGAAAGTCGTGCAATAATTTCTAAAAGGATACATACTCGGGGACTCCCGCAATCCGAATGTGCTATTGCCAAGTTTTTTCAAAGTAGTCAAAGCCTATACCAAGTAATACAAAGGAAGACTTCAAGTCTAAAATTCGCATCTATACTTAAATTTGAAACATAAGTATTATTCTTTTACGTATTCAGAAATCAGACTCCCCCTCCTTTTACCCCTCTATATCACGTGTTCGACCCCACGAATCTACCCCTTATTTGCGGCCCTGGTGGCCCGCATAATGCGGGGGCGGCCCTAGCGGGCCTCTATAAGTACTCCGTACTACCTAGTACCACTCTACTACCAACGTCAAATTTAATAAGTAGTTCTCTTCCCAAGAAACTAATCAGATGTTAAATCAATCTATTAAGCCTTTTAAACGATTATGGTAATATATATCTCCGTACAAGCCCACCAAATACAGCTACGGATCAAGTTTTGACAGCTGAATGAACTGGTCTCCCGAATAGCCAAATAATATAATCCTATAATATAATATGGCAGAAGGCTATAGAAATCAAATATATATCATTTCAAATATATGTTCTATAAGGTGTTCTTACTAACTAGCTGCCAGGCTTATACTGCGCATCAAACCTCGTTCATAACTCCGTGGACATCAAATATAGCTCTGCTGTAGTCTTCATAAAATGATATCCTGCTTTCTTCTAAACAATTATTAGCAACATAGTAATGGGCCGCTTAGCTTCGGCCATCCTCCCCTCACCCGCTCCTTTCATTCCTGTTCTTGCGTTCGTTCCCTCCTCGCTTAAACCCTCCTCCACTTCTTCCGTATCCTCTCTTCTCCCTTTCTTCCCATGCCCTCCACTCTCCAAACAACAAACCAAAGCTCGAACCAATCTTGCACAAAGGCTATCCAAATCAAACATCACTACAGGTAAGCACTCTCTCAAACCCTAACAATGCCCTAATACACACCAAGCATCACACTCACCTCCGCTAGCCAGTCTCGTCTCGTTTCCCGCATACTAACAACATTCACAGAAATTTCACCTTTGATTTACCTACAGCTGACCTCACTAAACATCACTTTCATCTCACTTTCCAACCATCCAACTTTATTTACCCTCTCACCAGTCAACGATCTCAAGACCATCTCATCTTCAAATCAACCTAGTTCCTCCGCTTCCGACCACCTAACTTCCGTTACACTTTCCCTTTAACTCACGTCCAAGCCAAGTTAGTTCCTCTACCCTCCATCCACCTTACTCTATTCCCCTTTAATC
>QGMG01001154.1:0-11831 GCA_007825325.1 Lachnellula cervina
AATTATTAGGCGGAGACTATAATATACTTAATATTCAGAAGCTTCTACTAGTAAATGAGCTCTCTAACTGTCCTTCTTACTAAACTTCTATTTGTATAATCTCTTTTCATAGAACTGTTTTTAGCCTCAATTTCTTAAAGACGGACTAATCTATAGAAAGGTTAGAGGGGATTATTAATAATGCAAAGGCCCTAAGGAAAGTCTAGTATATATAGAGAGTAAAGGACTTAAGGTATTCCAATTCTAAGCACCTAAATCTAAACCCTAGGTATTCCAATTCTAAACACCTAAATCTAGACCCTAGGTATTCTAATTCTAAACACCTAAATCTAGACTCTAGGTATTCTAATTCTAAACATCTAAATCTAGATAGACCTTAGGTATTCCAATGCTAAACACCTAAATCTAGACCTAAAGTAGTCTAATTCTATAGAGTTAGCTAAAGACCTAACTCCTAAAGCATAAAATACTTACTATATAGTTATTCTAATATAATATACTTGCTTATATTATGCTTAGCCCTTTTAATCTTTGCTTAGTGAGCTACTACTAATGCTTTCTAATGCCTATACTCTATCTGCAATTTGTATAATCTCTTATTAAAGAAGATATTAGCAATTATATAGCCGCACTACTATACTAGAAATAACTCCTTACGCTGCTACTATTTAACCTGGACTTGTTCTTAGTGCAAAGCATGCATATAATCTTGCGCGGCTATATCTTATATAGTAGCTTCTTTAGTAAGCAGGGCTTCTATATATTAAAGCCTCTATAATCGAGAATATCTATATTGTGCTGGCTATTATTAAAAGGCGGCTTTTAAGGCTCTTATTGCCTGCTATATACTAACCCGAGCCCTGGTGTATATATATACCAGGTTGGAATGCTTAATAAACTTCCACTTGCAGGCGCTAATAAGTGGCCTTATAGTATAAATAGACAGTCAAAAAGCTATTTTGCCATTATAGATTTGGCTAAGTTAAGTGTATACTAGGGACTATTAAGCTTGTATTATATAATATACTACAAGTGCTATAGCCTTATCTCGGCTAATAATATCCAATTCCTTCCTGTATCAATATAATGTATATATAGCCTAGTGCATAGTAAAAGTCTATAGTTGTTACAAAATATCCTTTTTCGGGATGGTAGAATCCTCTTACAAACCAATTCTCTTATACTTGCAAGCAAATATAGAGTTAAATACTACTACACCTATCTTATTAATTATAAAGGTAAATTGGCGGAGTATTAGCATATCCTCTTAGTCCTTTTTATTAAACTCGAAAGTAGACTATTATATTTATCTAGTAACGGGATAAGTAACCAGAGGGTCCAGTTAAGCAGTAGTATATAATTGCTCTATCGACGCTAATAGGCTACATCTCTAGCGCCCCTATAGGGCTAAGGGTAGCGTTTTACAAGGACTTTATATTAGAGCGTATAGACGCGGTGTATTCGAGGGTTTTATAGAAGGGGAGGGACTATAGCTAAGAGAGGAAGCTATAGTAGAAGACTGCAATCGTTTAGAAGGGAGGCCTATATCGAAAACATTATTCTAATCCTCTAAGATCAAGGTGCTAGAAGCATAGGATAAGGCAAGTATAGGCTTGCAAGAGAATTGGCTTTAGGGTTGTTTATTATTTAGGGGTGGAGGCTATTAAGACTATACTTTCTTAGTAATAAAATAAAGAGAGGATTAAAATATATACCTCATAGCCATACCACTTTATATATTTGGTAAGAGCAATCCTGTATATTTAGAGAAGGGTTTTAAGTGCTAGTGAAGTTCCTTTATATAGATCTAGGGGATTAGCAATCGCGTTAAGCTTTAAGGCAAGATGTGTAAACACTATTTTGCAGGCAGATCAAGGGATTTTAAAGGCAATAATTAATTTAGACTAGAAGGCAAATAGAGGAAGATAGTAATAGGTAGTATTTTAGATATTATATTCTAGACTCTTATTTATTCTACCCTACAAGCAGATATAGTATTAGGCCAAAAGAGGATTAGCTTAATATAATGCAGGGATAGGCTTAGCCTCTTAGTATAACTTCTATAGATCTGCCTATCCTATAAGCCCAAAATACGCGATTTATTTATATTACCCAAAATCCCTTAATTGCGCTACACTATTACCTTTTACAGCCCCTTCTCCTCTTCTCATTATAGCAGCCGAAGAGGGTGTAGCTAATAAGAGGCCCTATTCATTTAATTTGTAAACAAACAAGAAGACACATTATAATAATATCTTACAATTGCAATCCGAAGATAATAGCGACTTGGAGGGTTATAATAATAGAGCATATATAGAAGACCTAGAAGAGCCGTTTAAGAGAGACTCTAAGCAACTTGTAGCTAGTAAGTTATCTTTAATTTGTATATATACTAAGCTTATAGTTTTTAGTTAGAGTATAGAAGAAGGACTATAAGACGGATGCTAAATGGAAGCAAATCAGCAAACAATCAAATATATTAAACGGGTATAATTACTAGAATTTATTAAGAAAAGATAGAAAACTCCTAGCTATACACCTAAACAACTTTCTTATTAGGGGGCTAGATTTGCAAAGCTTATTAAAAAGCAATGCGGTTTTAAAATTCAATAAGGATTAAAGGGCAATAATTGTAAAGTATATATAAATGCAAGATGGCCTTAAGAGTATACAGCTGGATTTCCAATTCGAGGTGCTAGTAAATAAACTTGCCTTAGTACCACCTAAGCTTAATTGGCCTTAGAAAGAGTTATTAAGGAAGATAATAAGGAATGCAGTTTCTAAGTTAAAGAAGATATTAATTGCATATAGCGCTATTACAAAGATTAGTAATAAGGTTCACGTCTTTATGCCTTATACTAATAAGTGGAGGATCCCTAATGCTATAGTCGATCCCGATTTTATATATTCACTAGATATTCAAGCCTATATACAGAAGGGCAATAAAGTAGCTATAGGGCACGCTTTATATTCTCTCTATAAGAAAATTGCACAATTAAATAATAATAAGCAGTTTAGTCTTTGCAAGTATATTCTAAGCTACCCCCCTTATAGTTCTTTGAAAGAGATATATACTAAGATTAGTAAGTTTCTTTCTATACTTAATTAGTGGCCTAAAATGCTAATACTAGAAAAGGTCTACAAAGAGAGGCAAGGGAAGAGGGAGGGGGCAGTAGAAGCCATATTAAGGATTTTAATAAGGATAACCTAGAAGCCGGCAGTAATAAGAAATACGGCTCTATAGTAGGGCGGCGTAATAAGAGTTCTAATATAGAGCATAAACATATATATAAGAGTAGGCCCACAGGTATAGTAAAGGATGCAACTGTGATAGAATCAATAGAATAGGATAATATTAGTAAATAATAATATTAGTGTTATATAATATATTATAAGATTTGCTTGACTTAGTCTTCTTAGTTTAGAGTCTTCTAGTTAGAGTTAGTATACTCTTAAGTAGAGGATATAATATTATTTATTCTGTAATTAATATTTTATATATATAATCCGAAAAAGGAGTTATTTAAAAAGAGAGTAGATAGAATAATATTAGGTAATTATATTTTAATCTTAGGTATTCTAATTATACGCGTGAGTATTCTATACATTGCTTTTATAACTCTACTAGATAGGCAGTGCATTGCCTCTTAGACAATCTCGATGCTCTATTCCAAGCGTTAGAATTCTTTACTAAGATTATTAAGCCTTATACTTTGGATTCCTTAGATTGGTGCCTCTTACTTAATTTCCCCTTAACTTGTACTATTACTAATGCCTGCAAGATAGTCGCTAATGCCTATAGGATTATAGCTAATAATTTTCCTATACAACTTAAGAAAGGGTTTGCATTTCTAGTTTCAGATAAGGTATAACTAGTACCATAAAGGGACTATATAATAGATTCTAGAATTAGGCTTCTTCCTTTATTCTTATATAGCCTTCTTACTATTATAGTAGTAACCCTTTAAGAAACAATATATAGACTAGAAAATACTAAGGCAGATAGGATAGCTTAGACACTAGATTAAAGGTTATCTGGGATATTAGCCCACCTCTACTCTTAGAAATGCTTAAAAGGTTCTAGATATTATTAAATATACAATAGGACTTAATACTACTATAAAGGGATACTTAGAAAGGTTTATAGAAAGATAGGAATAAAATAATATAATAGATCTTTATTAAGTTATTAAGGCGAATTAGATCTTAGATAAATATAACTAGTAAAATACTAAGGAGCAGTACTATATCCAAATATTATATATAGATTCCAGGTGCAGTCCGGATCCTTATACTATTCTTCTTTCCTTAGCTAGGCTAGGGCTTTCTAGCTAAGGTGAAAGATCTACTAGCTATATAAGTTAGCTACTAATTAGAGTATTCGGGTGCCTCTCTAATTGCTAGCCTTATATAACTGGGCTCTAAGAGATATACGCTTAGCACTAGGGGTTTGCTGTGTTTCCACCTTATAAGCCTAATATAAAGCAAAACAAATATAGAAAGAACTATATTTATAAATATATTGCTGCTATTAGAAAAGTTGCTCCTATATAAGACTCTAAAAGTTCTTATTCCTAAAATAATAGTAGGCAAGAGTCTAGTAGAGACAGTTCTTATTGCCTTTTATATTCTAGGCATATAAATCTAGTTCAAGACCCTAATTAGTTGAAGGTAGTCTAGCTAGGAGCAAAAGAGAGAAATCTATATAAGGTCCCTGCTGCTAGATATATTCTTAAGTATAGTTCTATAGAGCTTTACTATTAGGAGTAGATTTTCTATCTAGAACACTTTCTTAATGTCTTATAATCTCTAGACTAGTAACTTGCATTATCTAGGGTTTATTATCTTCTGGCTTTCTACTTATTAGTATCAAATTTTGTAAAGCCTAATTAAATTAGTAAATTTTCAAGCGTAATTATAAATAGTCTAGCGGCATACTAAATGTAAGGGTTGGTTGGTTTTAGGCCTAATATAGGAAACGCCTCCCGCTAGCTTGCTTAGCATTTGCTCCGCTATAAGTGTTATCTCTTATATCTATAATTGCCTATTCTATTATCCTACCTCCTATATTGGTATAGTTGGAGTAACTGCGGCTATGTGGGTCTAGCTCGATGCACTAATTAAAACATTTAGGTATAGGGTGTCTATATATAATAGAATAGTTAGTAGAGAGGTTAGCTTAAAAGTCCTATCTACTATAAACTAACTTGCATTTTCTAATTCGTAAAAAGGACTCGCTTGTATTTCATTAATAAAAGGTCTAATATCTATTTTAATATCTATAGAGGGTGAGGATTAGATATTTAGAAAGTGTAAAGAGGATAGCCTTAGAGGGGAAGAATCCTTGCTGATCACTTATAAGACTCCAGCTTAACTAGCCTTATTAATAAAGGGAGGTTTTAGTTGGGTTGTTTGGTTCTATATAAATTAGTATATATTAAGAAACCTTTTAGAAATAATAGGAATAAACCGGCTGCATTAATGCATTATATAAAGAGGAGGTAGAATAAGGGTGGCCTTATATTCGATATGCGCTAGCTTTAGTGGTCTCAGGTGCTATAGAGGTGCTTCTAGTTCAATAGGGAGAAAGTGTAGGTTTATTATTTATATTGGTGCCAGGCCTAGCTAGCAGTGTAGTAGCCTTAGGCATTGCCTTAAAATGTAATGCTTAACTTCTACTACTGCCTGGATTAGCTGTATTATATAGACTAGACTTGCTACCTTATATAGTAGATAAAATTAAGGGATCCTTATAAATTTAAATAGACAGCTTTAGCTTTTATAAAGAGGAGTGCATTCTAGATTATATATTAAGTTATATAGAGAGGAAGAAGAGGAAGTAAATGCAGGGTGGAAAGGTTAATGCAGCTTAAGTAAATTGACTACTATATACCCAGCTAGCATAAATCCTATAAAATATATAAATCCTATAAAATACCTGAAATACTTAATTATTCCTCCTACGCCTAACTACTCTATACAACTTAACACTTATAATAGACCTTTAGCCTATACAAATCAATTTATATCTTAGTTCTAATCAAGGCTTGTTTTAAGTATCGAGTGTAGATCCGTTAAAAACTATTGCATTAAACTATTATATTAACTTCTTGCGGAAACCTTCGCAAATCAAGACTATAATAGAACCCCTTGCTATTTAACACTATAGTAGAAACCCTTGCACTTTAAGACTACCCTAGAAATCCTCGCAAATTAAAAGCATTGCAGATATAGAACACTTGCAATTTAAGACTACCCTAGAAATCCTTGCAGATTAAAAGCATTGTAGAAGTATAACCCTTGCAATTTAAGACTACTCTAGAAATCCTTATAGATTAAAAGCATATATTATAGAAGCAGAAACCCTCCCAATCCAAGACTATTATAGAAACTATTAAGTATTAAGTCTATGCTATACTATCTATAGCTCCTATACTAGAAGTGTGCTCTTAAGCTTACAGCTAACATTAATATACCTAATGCTTATTATAGTTATTATACTATTCCCGAACTCTCTCTCCCATAAAAGCTGCTCTATTTATAGATTAGAATAAAATATGCAAGTTGCCTATCTATGCCTAGGGCATTTACCTGCAGCCATCTATATAAATCTCCGACTAATATACTCCTCTACTAGCATATTACTAGCTGGCTAATCTATTAAGTATAAGAAGTACTAGTTATTAAGGTTGCTAAATGCACTATTTCTACGTTTCAACTCCTGAATTATACTATATAAAATTAGTATAAATATCTAGAGTACTATTTATAGAATACCAACTTACTATCCTCAAACTTCTAATTCTATCTCTGCTCTGCTAACTAGATATCCGGATATAGTACAAGACCCTACTACTAGGATCTCTTATTATAATAATCCAGGTCTATAATTAAGAATAGATACAAGTGTTTCTTTATAAAGGTATCTCATCTTACCAATTTAATTCTAATATATATTAACTTATATTTGCTATAGATATTAGGAAAACTTATAAAGAGCTATATAATTAGTTTATTATAGCATTAGGTTTTAGGGTGTTATAATCTATCTGCTTGCCTTGCAATGCTCCTACTAAGAGCTTCTAAGGCTAAAGTCAGGCTTATATAAGCGCCTATTATCCTTCTAAAAGGTTTATTAGGATTATTTGCATCTTCCTAGAAGGAAGGTAGTAAGAGTATTCTTAGTATATAGGTAGACTAGTTCCTAAACTCTTATAAGACCATTTATTTACTAGGCATAATAAGAGAGAGATCTTTTATAAATAAAGGTAAAGGTGATATAGGTTAATAAAATGATACTATAGATATAGATGCAATAGGAGAGCTAAGTTGTAATTTGGGTTAGATAAGAGAGGGCGCAGCTAATAGGATGCTATTATATAGAGGGTAGTAACTATAGAAGGCGGAAGAGGTTTAATAAAGCCTACTTAATAAAAGGTTAAGAGGAGGAGGAAAGAGTATATATAAAGGAGAATACAGAATGGATTATAGAAGTGAGAGGTGTTTTGTAATATAGGAGAGATAGTATTAAAGCAGTAAAGGTGTAGTAATATAGGTAGAAAGAGAGCCTCCCCTCCTGCTTAACTAGTGAATTGGCTAAGTTAATAACCTTACCTTTAGTAATATTCATTATATTTAAATGGTATTGCCTACTTATATGCATAAGACTTACCTTTCTCTCACTTTACACCTTCTATTAACTAAACATTATTACCCCTCTCTATCTTAATATAGCATTTACATTCTATTAACTAACTAGTTTCACACTGCCTCTACCTGTAATCTATATAGTATTCTTACACTACTACCTTCTCTGCACTAAGAATAATGCTGCTCCTACTTCTACTATTTGCAAACTAGTCTAATAATACTATATATATCTAAGGTGCACCTATATATATCTAAGGTGGACTGCTAACTATATTCTGCCTTTTCTAACTCGACTATATAATTATAGCAGGATCCCCTCTCTCTAAGATATCCAGTGCCTGCCAAAGCATTATTTAGATGGCTAAGAATATTTCAAGTACCTTAACTAGAGATATAATAAGCAAATAACTCTAGTTTTATAGGAGGTAGACTATATGCTTATTTGTAGGTATAATAGATAAGAGATTAAAATTGAAATACACTAAGACTAACAGGTGTATATAGGCGCATATAGCTAAGTATTAAATAGTGGAAGAAATAATATTTCTTAGAATGTTTAACTATTCTGCAATAAGCTATAGAGCCTAGAAGGAGGCAATAAGTATAGGAGCCTACCTTATAGACACTATCTCTAACTACTCTACTCTAGTAGCTAGTGCATTATAGGTCACTCACTTCTAGTACAACTAAATAGAAATTAATATAGAGTAGCTAGATGATTAGCCTTATTAGAGGCTAAGGCGCTAAAGGCATTAGCACATTTAAGGATTACAATTTTAATAAATGGATATACTATCTAATAGATTAATAACACTAAATGCCTGCTGGCTATTACTTTAGTTATAGGAGAATAATAGTTAGACTAGAATAGAGCTTAATACTAGGCGCTAGGCAACCCGAGTGGCAGGATGCCCCTGCGCTGCAGAATATAATAATCTCTATATCCTATAACTAAGATAGGTTTATTAATATTAGATATATAGCTTTAGGCCAGGTGCCACTTAGCATAGGGAACTCGGGAAATAAATAGGGGGGGGTAGTAAGCATAGAGTAGGAAAAGCATAAGGGACCTTTAAATAACTCTAGACATGCAGGTAGTAGTTAGATAGGGGGAGAGCAGAGGATAAAGAGATAATAACTTAAATAAGAGAACAGCAAAGATATAAGGAAGGAAGGAAAGGGGGTCTATAATGCTTTCTATAATGCATTTCAATTAAAGATAAGGTAGGGGAGAAAGGAAAGGGGGTCTATAATGCTTTCTGCAATACATTTTAATCAAAGATAGAGCAGGGAAGAAAGGAAAGAGGGTCTGCAATGCTTTCTGCAATGCATTTTAATCAAAGATAGGGTAGAGAAAGAAGGAAAGGGGGTCTATAATGCTTTCTGTAATACATTCTACTACGCCTTTTTGTGTTTTATAAATAATGGCATATTAAATGCTATTATAGTGTTAAAGGTATATATATAACAATAAAGCCAACTAATTAAAAGGACGCAAAAGCGAATAAAAAACAGATTAATATTCTTAACTTAATATATATTGCAGATCTAGAAACAGCACTCTTAAAACCACTCCCTCTATAATTCAACTAGTATAGAGATATAATAAACTATTAAAAATCTATTACTTATTTCACTATTCCACTATTCCACCTTCCACCCCCCTATATAACTTTTATGGTTGCTTATATTGAAAATTATACGAAAATCTATACTTTCTAATTGAGCCCCCCTCTCACCCCCCTAGGCTATCTCTTCTAGTTAAATCCATTGCTTATCTAGTATAAGTATAACTCCTAATGCCCCTCCTTCCCTTGCTCTTAATAGCTACCCCTACCTTCCCCTTCTTTACCTATTAGAATATACCTTAGCTTATTCTATAACTACTCGTAGCGTTTAGAAAGACTGCCTTTTAAGATAGAAAATAGATAGTCCTCTAAGCTTAAAGAAACGTTCTAGTTATCTCGCGCAGGTGGGGTACCTTATTATTAATCTTAACTTTAAGCAAGTTAACCCTAACAAGTTATAAGCTCCTACACTATACTTCTTAGGCGATAGAGTCCCTTATCTATATTAGATAACAAGTTAAGGTTTAGTCTAGTAAAAGGCCGGAAATTTTAATGCAAGCTGCTTATATTAAGGGATAGTGTACTAGCTTATAGAGCCTATAGATTAACCCTTTATACCTAGGGAAAGGGAGTAATCTAGCAGTTATAAGTTATTGCTTGGAAAGTGAACCTATTAGTACTTATAATATGCTAGGAAGGATCAAATCGGAAAGGGGTTATAGCAAATAGAGGCGGGCCTAGCATTAGCTCTATTAGATTAATATATTGCTATAGCTTGCACTAATTAGATAGGCCGCAAGTATATTGACTATTAGTAATATAGTAGCAATAGCCTAGCTATTAGTAACTATTATTATTACTGCGGCCTCTATTCCCCCCACCTCTACTAAGTGAGCCTAATACTATAGATCTAATACTAAAAGCAGATATTAGTTATAACTAGGACTGTAGAGAAGTTATAAATGCCAAAACAATAGAGGTGTACTTATATATGCGGTAGTAATCTAGAGGTGTAGGAGGTGTTATATATAGGAGGAGATGCTTAAGAGGTAATTAGATATATTGCTATAGATATAGAAGGAAGCTAAGAGACTAAGAGTGATAGAGGTGTTTAACTAATACAGTAATATGTTATAAAGGGGAAGGTGGAGCTTCTTTATTAAATTTGCAGATGAATTTTTATTTCTCCCCTCTACACTTTCTAACTCTCTTATATGTATAAAAGAAGTCTCTCTCCTCTCTTTATCTTCCCTTAACTTTATATTCTCTTCTTTACCTTACTTCTACTCCTCTTCACCTTACACTGCTTTAAGCTCATCTCACCTGTTTAAACTACCTTAATCCGACCTTATTACCTCTCTATATTATCTTGTCTCTTAACTCTCACTATACTCTATATTATCGCGCGGCTTCTTACTATACTCTATATTATTGCGCCTCTCCTTAGTACACTCTATATCATTGCACCTCTTCTTAGCACACTCTATATTATTGCGCCGCTTCTCATTATACTCTATATTATTGCACCGCTTAGTATACTCTATACCGCGCCTCTTCTCACCCTATATTATTAGGTCCTTAGAGCGCTACTTCTTTCTACTCCCTACTATACTCTATTGATATTATTATCCTATTAAAGCGCCTTTCCTTATAGTACCTTATCTTCTCTTATTATACCTCCCTCACTATCTTAGAATCTAGAGTTAAGCAATTATAAGTTAGCCCTTAGTATAAATCTAATACGCGTTCTCTAGTAATAGAGCTAACATCTAAGCTATAGTAAGAGTTGCAATAGCACTAATAAACTTATCTGGTGCTAAGATTGCTAAAATAAATAACCTTTTTAATATGCACCCTATTAATAATATTTAAAAGTAGGCCCTAGAGGATATACTATAGCGGAAGATTAATATCTATCTATAGAACCACCTAATTAAAGAGGTTCGAGTTCCAATTAATAAGGATTATCTAGTACACCTATTGCATATCTAGATAGAGATTATAAAGTAGAGTAGATATACATTTACTACTACTAACCTGTAAGTCTAGAAGTTAGAAGTTAATAGCGACTTTAGTATAGGCCTAAATAGCTTGGCTAAGCTTACTCTCTACTAGCTGCTATACTAGATTAAATATTAACTTCTTAACAATTTAGATATTACTAATATAATCAAATTCCTAGAGGAGGGCTTAGTTAGGGTTGTACTAGTAGGGGAGGGTGTGCAGGGCATAGATAAAGTGGATAATAAGAAGTTCTTAGGTCTATAGAAGGTTATGCTAGAATAGTGTTTCTTAAGGAAGTTTTTAACCTGGTATTAGATAGAGGTATTCGGATAATGCTATAGTGATTTTATAATTAGGGTCTCGATAGCGTTTATAATGGATTATATAATTAATAAGGGAGGGTTTTTCTATAATGGACTTTATACTAGTTAAGGCATTTAGTTATATAATATTTAGAGTATAGGGTTTAGGCAAGATAATACTTAGCTATATCTATAGAACACAATTCTAGATAAATGCTCTCTATTTATATATAATAGGAATTGTATTTAGTATATATGCTTGCTAATATTATAAGGACCTTTAAAGCCTACACTTATACGGCTTAGT
>QGMG01001155.1:0-11828 GCA_007825325.1 Lachnellula cervina
GATATAATGTTCGCGGATACACACTTTTGGGTATCGGGAGGGATTGGGTAGAGAGGTTGTTTCTACTTCTACTTTTAATGCACTTCCACTTCTATACTGCATTATACTTACACTTCCATAATATGTTGTACTTCCACTTCCATAATTATGGGAGTGCAATGTATTACACTTCTACTTATATAATTATAGAAGTGCAATATATTACACTTCCACTTCTTTTATACTTCCACTGCCATAATGCTTACACTTCCACTTCCATAACATTACACTTCCACTTCTATCATGCATTGCACTTCCACATCTAGTAATTATATCACACTTCCACTTCCTCTTCTATACTTACACTTCTACTTTTAATACACTTCCACTTCTATTACACTTCTACTAGTATCTGAGTGCCTGTGCGTGTTTTGGTCCTCTGGTATCAAGTAGAAAGCTAATCATACCTGGGCACCCGAAAAGTTGATGGTGCCCTGGCATCTATCTTATTGAGCAGTTTTGTACTCGTACCCCTGTTTTTCTTTTCTAGCTTTTCACGCGCGCACTTTTCAAACAAACTTCTATCCACTCCCAGGTTTCCACCCATTCCTTCCCCTGTATCCTGGGACCGTCAATCTTGCCAAAACCGCATGGTATGGTATCAACCGTCCAGGTGAGCCCCCTTCCTACTCCACCCCAACCTACAGTACAAGCCAATAATCCCCAGACGCCCATCCCATCCGCGCAATGGATTTTCCTAGCCCCTTAACCGCCGAGGGAATCACATATATCGCAACCCCCTCGCCAAAGGGTAAGCCCTGTGCCGTGAGCTGGTCAGGTTTGGAGTGGAGGAGTATTGCTCATTTGCTTGTCCCTCGATCGCTGTCGGCTTGTCTGGTGCGTAACTTGTGGAGATCGTTGGAAGTGAGTTTGGGACGTGGCGGAGAGAGATGTGCTGGAAGCTTTTGGGGTTTGGGGAGTTTGTGAGGGCTTGGGAGAAATGCGTGGGTGTGAGGATGTCATTGAATGAAGTGGTGGCCTGGCTTTGTACTTTCCTGGAGGTCTCCTAGAGAGGTGGATTTTGGATGCATGATAAAGCAAGGAGGAATTCATGTTTGTAGGGAGTTTCTACGGAGTGTAATGCAAAGGATTTCTAGTCATGCGTTCTAATCTACTAATTAGAGATGTCGAGTTCTTGGTGCGAGGTGCAATCTAGATTGCCTTGGTACCCTCGCAGATTTAAGATAAAGCATTTGTGAACAACTTGAATCTCTCCAGCATTGACTTTAGGGAGTGGCATGTGACTTGTGCTCATTCAACCTGCTGGCTAACTTGATGGAGCTTGAGGCAGATTCACTTATGAGTTCACATGCATATCTGACTCCGCCTGCCCCTCAACTTCCACTTCCACTTCCACTTCCCACAACACAACATTGAGCTGGACCTTCCAAATATTTCCAGAAAGGCTAAGAGCCATCTCCCACGTCAATCTCCATCTAACCCTCATCGCGAGGACTTCAACGCAAGACTACCCCAAGCAGCCAAGCCAGGAATCTGCTAGCCAGAACGACATCCAAGTCTCGGAAGCAATTCATACCGTATGTTGGCCTTGGGATAGGATAATGAATTTGAAACTGACGTTGAATAGATTTCTTCGCACACCTTCGCCATGGCCGACAATACGGATACCATCAACAGCATCGAGAGCCTGGTTAAGAGCATGGCTTCGCGCATGGAAGGAATGGAGACTACCATCAAGAAGCTGGAGAAAGAAATCACGAACATGAAAGTCACGGAGACTGCTATCCAGACCCTGACAAAAGTCAAATGCTTCGAGAGGGTGGAACAGGCCATTGCCAAGTTGGACGCCAAATTCGATAGCTTCCAAGCCCCGCTAAAAGTCAAATACTTCGAGAGGGTGGAACAGGCCATTGCCAAGTTGGACGCCAATACCGCGAATCAAACATCCGTCAATAACCATATTACCAAGATTACTGATATTGCCGAAGCTGCAATCACCGCACTTGAGAAGAACAAAAGTATTAACAATATTAACAATATTGTCGAAACTACAATCCTCGTACTTGAGAAGAAGAAACAAAATATGAAAACGGCCGGGGGAAAAAGGGCCGATGCCATCGAAGAAGCAGAAGAATGTGTCAAAGGTTCTCTACGGGGAACGAAAGCCATGGAACACTTGAAGAGTTTGGATCACCTTGGAAGAGAAACCTGGTTCGCTCTCGCGGGCCTGATCAAGATGACTGCGGGAGAGCCCGCTGTTACTTGGAAAACAGTGATTCTTATTCTGAACCATCATCTGTGGGAACAATGGGAGAATAAAATACCGGGTGGTGGAAGGAAGAAATGGGGAGAGACATCTGCGAAGCGTGCCTTAAAGGATATTGAGAAGAAAAGAGATGTAAAGACGTTGATCCTTCCCACGCCCGAACAAATCCGCGAGAGAGCGATCCGCTACCATGAAAGCGGCATTCTTGAGGCAACACCGTGCGAGAAGGATGCTGAAGCTGTCCCTCCCACCTTTAAAGAAGATGGAGAAGATGGAGAAGCTGGGTCATCTTTAATAGAGGAAAGGAGAGATGCAGAAGAACCCGAAGGACAGAACAATGCTGAAATTGTTCCTCTCCCCTTCGAAGAAGACGGAGAAGTTCAACCCGAAGGACAGAAGGATGCTGAAGTTGTCCCTTTCACCTTTCAAGAAGACGGAGAAGTTGAACCCGAACGACAGAAGGATGCTGAAGTTGTCCCTCCCACCTTTCAAGAAGATAGAGAAGTTGAAGAGAGCAATGCAGAAGAACCTGAAGGACAGAAGGATGCTGAAGTTATCCCTTTCCCCTTTGAAGCATATGAAGAAGTTGAAGAGAGCGATGCAGAAGAACCTAACGGACGGAGGGATGCTAGAGCTGTTCCTTTCACCTTCGAAGAAGACAGAGAAGTTAAGTCAGAGTCCTCCTCAATCAAGAAAGAGAGCGATGCAGAGGAACCTGAAGGACAGAAGGCTAGTGGCCTAGCCACCCCTCAAGCAACTCCGAGAAAGAGAAAGATTCCACTCAGAGAATACCAAGCGTTTCGCGACGGGAAGAAGGCTCCAAAGAAAACTAAGACAATGCGTTGAGGAAGAAATAGCCTGTGTTTGCCTCTGCGAAAAAAGCAAGAAATTTGTGTAAAGGATGACGACGCGTTTTTATGACCACTGGTACGAACCTCTTTCCGATATCTCATTCTACATCACGGTGTATTCTTGTCGTTCTATTTATGGAGCAAATACTTTAACATCTTTCCCTTGCACAACTTAATACTGACTCTCAAAGATGATACTAAAGTCCGGGGAAAATGTATGGCCGAAGGATTTGGAAGGAGGGGATTAGGGCTACGGTATAGCAATCAGTGCTTGGTATTTCCAACACGGCGATATACTCTACTAGGAATTACTTTACAAAAGCAGATCAACTCAGGATTTCCATTTCAACTATAAACATGCCAAACCTCAGGGAAGGCCTCAAATACAAACTCTTTCGTTGCAAGTCCCAAACTGTTCACTTAAACAAGATGAAAACGTCTCAACCGAGCAAGCCTCCATTGAAGGCACTTTTGAGGCAATACCACAAAAGTCCTAGACCCCCCGCGAAGCAATAAGAATCAGAATCTGAAGCTTTCAACTAAGTAAATTCAACCATTGCATTAATGAACTCCTTCTGTCCACTGAACAAAACTACACTCTACAACAACTCTCAACGTCCTAGCTATTGTGAAGAGATCAGGGAAATAGCAAGCATAATCACACCCTGCTCAAACATCAGAGCATTCCTATTCCTCACCAATGGGCTGAGAGAATTCTGGAGGTGATCTCATTAAGAAAGCTCCGATGGGAGCGCATTACTCTATCTAGACTCATGTCTCAACAGAGGCCACCTTCTCGTCCTTAGATTTGAGTGAAAAGCTCTCGAGTATCGATCTTCAGTCAAATTTATCCAGAATAGAAGCGGAAGGTAGCTTGGGCACACAAGGTTCACGCAATTCACCAGAGAGACTTTTGGAGATAAAAAATAAGGGGTGACTGGAAAGAAGTTACCCAGCCCAGCTGCCACGGAGAGTAAACTACATCAATGGGTTCAGACATTTGACACAAAAATAGCTCCCTGACCCAAGTCTCACCGATTAATTTGTAGGATCTGCTGCCAGCCATTGCATCTCAGCCTTCAGCATTATCTAATCAAAGTAAAGCATTTTGCTGTGTGGCCGTCTCCTCACGAGTTCACTCTCCGCGACCGCTTGGTACAGTGTCCGTAAGCGAGAGAGCTTCTCCTTCGTCTTCGCTCCGAGCGCCGACTCAAACATCGATAAAACCACTCGCACAAACAAACCAACCCGCGCGTACTACAACCATGACATTCGAGCAATCCAACGGCGGTATGTTCCTGTACATCATCCCGCTTGAGTAGAGCATTCTGACACCTTAGACCTCAACATGGAGAGCAAGATCAGGGATGTTGACAACGCCTTGAACTTGATCAAGGACGACGTCAAGCGCACTGGCGGCTCCATTCAAGAAGTTCAAGGCATCCTGGCCAAGATGGTAAGCGGAGTCGCGACGATTGAGAACAACAGGCTTGTCGCCGAAGACGCTCTCAAGCACCTCAATGCGCTTAGCTTGAAGAGTAAGGAGGACTCGCAGATGGAGATCGATGAATCTTTCGACAAAGGCAAGGAGTTCGCGATCAAGGAGCTCAGCGACACAATCATGAAGAACCAGGATGATGAGCGCATTGCATATAACAAGGCTCTGGCCCAAGCAAAAGAAGAAGCACGCGTCGAGCTCGAGGCCGCTGTTGTGAAGGCCAGAGAGGCTACGATCAAGGAGCTCACCTTTGCTATCACCAACTTCAATGTCTCGAGGGCTACCGCCGACAGCAAGCCTGAGGTCAAGCAGGAGGTCAAGCAGGAGGTCAAGCAGGAGAATATCGTCAACGCAGCTCATCTTCTGACCAGAGATTCTTTCGAAGTAGATTCACTTACATCGTTCATGACAATCTGCGATGAATTGATCCGACACACAACCGGCTACCTCCGCACCCTAAACAACGCCTACAGGATCGAAATCAGCGGTGTTTCCAACATGTTCAAAGTCCATCGACAACTTTATTCCTTCCTATTTGGTCCGAACGAAATGGAAAATAGCGAGGCACAGGCAATCATTGACGCCCTGGTGTTCAAAGAAGGTACTCAGATCGCTCCTGCTACAATTCTCACAGTCAAGAAGGCGTTTCTTCAGCTCGGTCCTGATATTGCCGTCATCGAATATCGCAGTCTTCCGACCTTTCTTAGTAGCTGTAGTGCTGCTTTCAATGAGATAATCACTAGGGATGGATCCTTGGACGGGTCGCAATCGGTGCAACTCGTACAGACGGCACTCGAGAGACAGACGGCGGCTCGTGGTTATTTGCATGGATGGGAAACAAAGGTTGACGCAGGTAAAGCTCCCATATTCCAAATTCGTGAGACATTGTCCCGGTTGGCTTCACTTGGTGATCTTCGACGGTTAACGATTAATACAGCTCTACCTAGTGATGGGATGCGCAAGTCATTTGAGAAAGAGGTCTTCAAAGGCTGTCTCAACGGCTTGAGGATATTGTCACCCATGGATTTCCCGGATCGAGAGAAGTTCAAGACGGTTAGGACGAATGTCGGATTGTGTTGCCGGTGCAAGGACTGTAGGAAGGGGCTGGGTATTGAATGATTGGAGTGACTTTGTGTTCTGACAGTTTTTCAGATGAGATGATACATTATTGCAGGAGTATTCGTCGCAGCGTTGTCGCTTCGTCAAACCTACGTGTATACCAGAATGGATTTGATTGACCTTGCAGCATTTGCAAATATAGGATTGTGTTGGTTTTGAAGTTTTTACACCTGCAGAGGGACGGTGTGTCGTTGGGTCTGCCGTATCGGGAGTAGTGCATTCCTTCCTTCGCGTTTCGACGCGCTTTTCCCTCAAATTCGACCTATGACATCGCCGTACGTGGACGTCGAGCCTCAGCCTCGAATAATCCTCGGAACTCGAGACAGGTTCCAGATATCTATCATGGAAGATATCTCCGAGGCTGCGTCGAACAGCTTCGCCGCATCAGGTTTTGTTCCCCATCTTCGATTCCGAGATACTGCCTCCCACCATCAGCCATCAGTTTCACTAACAATAACTAGCAAATCAATCATGGGGGTTCTCCCAACAACTAACCAGCTGAGATCTCAAACCTACCTCGAGGCACACTTTTGCTCTGCCGTGTTGCATGCTCTATCCGAAGCTGGACAGCTGTCTTCCACGTCCCACCAACACGGTCTTTACCCCGCCACACCACATGCGACCCCTCTTTGTCTCACCACAGGTAAGACTCAGCTGGCTAGATATAGAGATGCAAAGCGAGAAAAGCACTGTGGAATTACAGCCATGCATTTATGCGAAACGGCTTCTTTCCCGGTTTGTGGGCTTTTGCTCTCTCACCCGCTTGGACCACGCATCCTAAAATAGATTAATGAACCTGACTTTGATCTACCCTTTTCTTTCCACCAACAATACACTTTGGGCACCCATGTCATGCGAACATTCCGATGCCTCCGTCCCTATGAGGCCCTATATGCATATCATAGCTCGATATGGTTTTCCTTGTCGCTTTGCAATTGATGCTACTAGAGTCATTTTATTTCCTGGCTTTTTTATGGAAATGAAAATATGGCTATGAGACTCACATCGGATCAAGTGCAATAGTATAATAAGTTATGGCATTCCGAGGCGTTCCCTGGGATGGTCAGGATGGTATCGGTGAGGCTGCCACCGCGGATAGGGCGGTTGGAATTCGGTCTCCGAGTCCAAGTGCCAGGGGACACGCTCATACGAGGACGAACTCGAGGCTTTTGACTGAGATCCATGGACTACTTCAAAGTCCTAGGAGCCAGTTCGAGTACGATGCCACCGCAAACTGCAGAAACCCTGCTGCCCCAACTATTGATAATCCGAACACGGAGAAGAAGAACTCAATCCATGTACCTGGTTGGGCTAGTGTACCGGATTCCCTTGGAAAGGGTAGGAAGGAGCGTGTGAAATTGATTATACCGGATGTGATCTTGATAGCGATTTCAATCCCATTCTTTGTGCTCGCTGGTCTGGTAATTGTGATGGATGGCGAAAGTGTCGACTTGCACCCTTCGAATCCTTTAGACCAAGGTATTAAATGCGTGAGTTGTTTCTTTCAAGCTTTTTCAACTGGCGTCACCTCTACACCGCTACTTCTACATGATAATGCTAACTCTTCCAAGGCTGCTACGTTCTTCCCCCTATTGTTCTCCTTCATCGTGGGAAGAGCCATCATCAAATTCGCTTCCTGGACCTTGGAGCAGGGAAGCACTCTTGGAAAATTGGAAAGCTTGATGGGGAGTCGAACGGTCATTGGGGCTATCGTCACTCAGCTACAACTATGGCCCTTGACATTTCTCAGTTTCGGACTTATTGTTTTGTGGTGCATGTCTCCCCTTGGTTCTCAGGGTATACTTCGAATGTTGTCTACCACCAACAGACTTATTCCTGCTTCTTCAAATGTTGGGTATGCTAGCACACGGCAAGCATTTTACTCCGGGGATCTTCAACCTCAAAACGCCTGGCTTCCTGGCTTTGCAAGCTTGTTTGGTGCAGCTCTAATTGCACCTGTAGCAGTGAAGACTAGCGCCATGGATCTATGGGGAAACGTCAAAATTCCTCTTTTATCGAACCTCACAGGGCTTTCTCAAGATGAAAACGGATGGCGAAAGGTCCCACAGAACAATGATTCTCTTATCTATTCATCCCTATTCGGAATCCCAATATTAAGCCTCCCTGCTGGTAACACGACATTCAACGTCGAGTCCACTTATTTGGAATTGACTTGTTCTAACAGAAGTTCAACACTTGCTCGACTTTATGCACCCAATTCTACACAAGGAGGCCTCTTCTACAATCCTGGTTTGATATCAACTTATGGCCCTTTTCGAAGCGGGATTGATATCACCTCGGATACAGTCTGGGCAATCGGATATCTAGGTACGAATCTGGAGCCACTGCTTCCTACATTAAAAAATACTACAAACCAGTGCCTCGACTGCCTTCCCGCGAATCTCACGACACCATCTACGCTGCCAGGAATTCTACTTTACCAAGACTTCGAAGGCGCTCATAATGTCACATCCATTTACTGCACACCTTCACAAGCGTATATCGAGTCTACTATCTTTTGCACCCAGACATCTACTGTTCAATCCTGCGCGGCTATCTCTCAGCGACCATCCTTGCTGCCTCATGCACCACCAACAATTACATCTTTTAGCTTTAGCTCAGTTCTTAACAGTCTCTCGGAACTTCTCCCCATTTCCGTACCGAAGCTTTCGGGGGTAGACATCATGCAAAACTATATTGTTTCACCGCTTGACAATAGTTTCATCGAGTCCACACAGATGCCGCGCAATACAATAAGTCCCGCAACCTCAAACATGTCATCTCCAGCGATAGAATCGCGACTCCTTGACCTGCCACTCGAAGAGTTCTCCGTTCGACTTGCCCAAATCCTCAACACGTATTTGCAAGGCAGCACTCAAAACTCCACGACCTACCTCACGGGCTCCGCGATTCCTCCGACTTCTAAAATCGCCACGACGCCTTCAGAACTGGCATCGCAAGTCCAAAGCCCATTCATCACAGTCCCGGCGAATACCACACAGCTCGTTGAAGTATATTCCACCTCCTACCCATGGGCAATCATCTTCGTCCTCTCCAACACCATCCTCCTCCTCGCCGCCATCGCCGCCGCTCTACTTTCCCGCCTAACGCTCACCCGCGACTACCTTCCCTACGTCTCGTCCCTATTGCGGGAATCGCAGTTCAGCTCGATGCCTCGAGGAGGAGTACGGCTCACTGGCTTGGCAAGAAGTCGGGATTGTAAGGGGTTGAAGGTTAGGTTGGGCGATGTGGGCGATGTAGGCGCTGGGTGGATGGTGGGGACGGGGGTTTCGTTGCCGGTTGGGAGGCTGGCGGTGGGGGATTGGGATGAGCGGGATTGGGGGGTTGAGAGGGTTAGGGGTGGGAAGTTGTATTTGTGAGGGAACAGGGGATATCTCGAGTCTCTAGATTGGTTTTAGCTTAAAAGGGAATTGCTTTCGTGAATGTGTCTCTGATTAGTGAATACTGTCTCCGGGAATTTCCATTTCCTCTCGTTTCTACACATACATACCGCATGAGGAAGCAGGCGGGCGCCAATCGTGATGTTTCCAGGCCCAGAAGGCCATCTATAAGACGCGAGTCAACGGCTTCAATTATCTGCAACTTTGTAAGTAACCAAGCCTGGAGGATTTGGCTGACAAGGAGTTGCGTGTTCATGGTTTGCCATTACATTACAGATACTGCTCAGCTATTAGATCCTACAACAATCTATTTTCAGCAGCGTATATATTCTTCTTTCTTTTTACTTCTTGCGTGATACTTGAACCTAGGTCCAAGTCACTTGCTGTCAATTTATTATCTGTTGTCATTCTTCGCGTTCGTTGGTTCGCGCAGAATCTCTTCAGGTGAAGGCATGATGAATGTCGTCCGAAAGTGAATTGTGACGACCGCAGATTGGGTTTAAGGGCTACAACAAGTAGCAGGAGATAACAGGAGATGGGAGGATTGAGTCAAAACAAATGACAGCTGGTAGTGTGTTGTTCGTTCGTTGGTTCATTCACCTTGAAAGGCGGTAGATAGCTTGAAGTGAGCGTTAGGGGAAGGGGGAGGGAGGGAGAGAAGATGGAGGAGAGGGTTATGCATGCTGGGATAATCGCCAGGAGACGTGAGAACGGTGATATTGAGCTGATCGATGGGTATTGGTGGGTGGGTGTGTGTTTATATAGGGATCTGAGCTGGGAGGAGGTGAGGGGAGGGGAGGGAAAGGGTGGGGTTTGGGTTTTGGGGTTTGAGTTGGTAATGAATTTGGGGAGTTTATATGAGGAGAGGGTTGAGTTTTGGATTCTTTTTGTTTAATGTTGATATTGTACTACTATGTATGTTGATTTACTGGACTGTGGGTATATTCTAATCACAAAACTGGGAAGGTTTGGGGAATTGAATTCCTGTTTGTAGCGTGATGAGCGGGATGGGGTTGGTGTATGAAAGTAAAAGTAGAAGTAGAAGTTTAAAAAAGAGTTATCACTAAGCTAGATCTCGGCTATTCTTTTTCGATAGAGATGGAGAGCCTGCAAATCTTCTGGTGACAGATATATGTAGAAAATGGCACTTGATTGTGGCTGGACTGGACAACTCTTCAGATGCCAGCTAACTCGGACTATAAGAATTCTGAACAACACGCAGCTTGATACTCATAGCAAATAGACATCGTAGTAATAGGTGACCATGGGTGCACTGAGATTGGTTCTGCCTCTGCCGGCAGCCCTCTACCTGGTGGTGCACTCGTCAAATTTCTAGCGACTAGATTCTGCCTCTATTCTATGTATTCTTGAAAAGGTTCTGAATTGAATTGGATTGTTGTTACGGGTTTAGTTGCTGTCAAACCGGGATGTTCGTTCGGTTTTTCGCTTTCTGTTGTTATTCACTTCGCTAGTACTGGAAAAGGGGGTGATTGTGGAGAAAATGTTGCTATGTCGGGGCTGGAGGCTCGTGAGAAATTATTATTATTGGGATGAATGGTCTAGACATATTCGATAGTATCGGCAGTACCGAAGGACAAATGGGATAAATTCTGGGCAATCCTGGAATACTGGAAAGAGAGTAACCCTGGTAAACGCTTTCAAATAGTCGTGAGAAGGTTGGTGCTTTCTTGTTGTAAGCTTGATTGGACGCGAGCGTGTGTGTCAAAGTTGCGAAGATGAAGTAATCAAGCGCTGCATAAGCAATTTAGTAACGAGGTTGTCTTTTATAGTTTGAGGTTCTTAGGGATTGAATTTTCGAAATTGTTAGGGAGGTGATTTGGCGTGGCTTGTTATTTCTTCGGACTTCTTTGAACCATTAATTGCATCATATCATGGCAACCAGACGAAGTATAAAAACCTTTAATTTGATACGGGTTACATAAATGCCAAATTACAACCATATCTTCCTCTTTAGCTTTGAGCTAATCCTACACAGAAACATCTACTGAGACTTTCTGTCCTGGGTGTCTTCTTGACTGCAGGTGCTTACGACGAAGGTGGCGGATGAAGCATAACATCAATAGGTTAGATGAACCAGCGAAATGACTCTCAAGGAATTATACGCCAACATCGGAGCCATCTAGGACCTTACGCTCGACATGCCACTACGATTCATTAGCCTCCAGATCTCTCATTCAACTCAGCAACCACTTACCATTTTAAACGGCATACCCCAGGCATACAGCAACGGTATCGCCTGCTTAAAAGCATCCCGCTTGACCGCCTCCTCAAAGTCCCCCATCGTCTCCCACCCCGTAACAGCCACAAAGCACCTGGCCTTCCCGCCCTCAACATCTTCATGCGCCTGCTCTTCCAGAACCCACCCAGAAGCCAAGCCGACACGTCCTCTCAGACCCACGCTGAAGATCTCCTCGAAGCGCGCGAAATCCGCCTCGATCTGTTTCTGGAAGGCGGGCGTGGCGCGCGACGCGGGGAACCAGCTTTGCACGTATTCGACTACGTTTGCTGTGGCTGGGCCGGCGGGGCCGAAGGCGGAGCGGGAGAGGTTGATGTGGAAGATGCTGGGTGGGGTGCTGGAGAGGGAGCTTACGGTTTGGGTGAAGGGGTTTGAGGGGTCGGGGGGATTGGCCCATTCTGATGTGATTTGGAGGGCGGTTTTATCTTGGATTTGG
>QGMG01001156.1:0-11826 GCA_007825325.1 Lachnellula cervina
GAGGGAGGGGGGCGTGAGGGTTGAGAGTGAGGAGGTGGGGAGTGGGAGGAGGGTCGTGCATGCTTATGGGGCTGGAGGGAGGGGGGTGGAGATCTCGAGGGGGGTTGCGGAGTTGGTGGGGAAGTTGGTTCAAGAGGGGAGGGAAAAGAAGAGTGAGAGAGCTAAGTTATAGTGAAGTTGCGCAGTATATAATGGAAGCAAAACTACAACACAGCTATATGCAGAAGGTAAGGCGATTTGTGATGAACGGTTCAAGTCGTTCCAAACTCTGAAAGTGCTTGTTGAAGAAGATCTCGGGAGTCAAATCTGAAGGCTTCCCCAGTGGTCACCTAATCGAGCCTACACTTGCTTCTCTTAAGTTTGAAAGATATTTCTAGATGGGTGAGTTATGCTCAATTATAGGCCAATCTCTGGACCCCCTCGTCAGTTATACACATCTCATTCGTCTGCTGGTACAACCCTTCACCATAATGATACAGTGTAGATCATCCCCTCCCAATGCAATGTTATCGCTGGTAACCACCCCATAAAATAACGCCCCGCCATCTCATCGTACATCAGCCAAAAGCTCGCTCCAAAAGACCTTCGAAATCCACCAATCCTCGGCTCATCACAACGTAAACCGACCCTTCCTTACTCGTTTCGGCTTCTCCTCTTCAACAACAGCTTCGCTGACCTCCCTAGTAACCGCTCTACTCCCCGTAACACTCCTATTCCGCTTCCTAGCAATCCGCTCTTCCGCCGGCTTGATAAAGCGATGAACAGTTCTATGATCCAAGACCCGTTCCTCAGTATCATTCCGACCCTCTCTATCGGTCTTCGGCCACATGTAACCATACAGCTTACTATGTCGTTCGCAGCGCGGGCACGAAGAGCGAGTGAAGTAAGCGTCTTCCTGCACAAAGGGTTCCTCGCAAATCTTGCAGTTGATCCAAGCGGATGTAGGATGTGCAAGAAGGGCCGGAGTCAGGACGTAATCGCCTGGGATCCGGACAGATGGTGCGTGGTCTTTGTCCATGATTGGTGTTGAAGCGCGCCTCTTCCTCTTTTTGGTGGCTGGGCTACCATACTCGCTGTGCTGACTCGACTCGGCTGTGTTCTTCTTCTTACTTGTCCTGGACAGATTTCTGGGTGTAGTATCAAGATCGACGTCTTCGAACATTTGGCTCTCAAGGTCTGAGAGTGGCGAGCCTTCATCTTCGAGTGCGGGATGCCGTAATGTAGTTGTGTTGCCAACAAGGATGGTTTCACCGGACTTCGACTGCTCGAGAGGCCCCGGTTGCTTGCGTCCTCTGGGTTTTCTTGCTTTCGGGATGACAGCAGTGATCACAGATTCCACGACGATAGTGTCATCATCGACCGAGGTCGCATCTGTTCCAACTTGCTCGTCGGTAGTCGACACACTACTATGTCTAGACGTGGAAGACGAACTGGCGGGGGTATCGGCAATCACAGCAGAAAAACTCAAGTTCGCTTCTTCCACTTTGACGGGTCTCCCGGGTCTGCCTCTTTTAGCAGGCGGAGGAGGCGGCGTTTTCGCGTTCAGATTAGACTGAGCCGTCTCCATTAAAGTGACAAATGAGGAATTCTGCTCTATCGATTCAGACTCTCTTTTGCGCTTCCGAGACGATAGACTGTGTTCCCTTGACATCGACTTCGCAGCGTTCGAGTCTTTGCCTGAAATATGGACTTCGACCGTCTGTTTCAAGGGTGACGAGTTGGCTTCTCTCTTACGCTTCAACGGAGATATACTTGATTCGCGGGATTGGGATCGTCCGAGGGGTGAGTTTGGATTCTTCATTCTGGACAGTGACCTGGGTGTCCTCTTAAGAATGAGTGGGCGAATATCGATGTCTGGTGTGTTGGACTGATCTCGAGAAGAGTTGTCTGCAGAATCAAGCCGTCTTCTCCGCCGGAACGAATAGCCTTGTCCATCACCTGACGAGTCTTCGATGGATAATGTTGGGACAGGCTTATTCTCATCGTCATCTGCTAGGGTCCAGCCGTTCTGGCATTGGTCTTCGCAGGTCTGGCACAAACATTCGCAGTTGTCCTCTCCGAAATAGTTTTCTCCTGGTAAGAGCATTAGGATGTTGTTTAGCATCAAAATCGAAGAACGTACCATAGCTGACAGTAATTTCGTCCCCAATCTCAATATCTGTCACCGCAATGATTTCCATTCCAGCACTCCCAGTAGTCATCAATTTCGCATTTGCGCCGCAATCATGATTTGCGAATCTCGCTGGTCCAAGGAACAACGACGCGGACTTATTCCGACTCGAAACCACAATACTAAAGTCCCTCCTGCTCGACTTGATATGCTCCTCCTCTTCTTCCGTCATTATGACCTGAATCCCACACAAGTACTTCACCACCTCCCCCTTCTTTATGTATCTCCTTGCCGTGACCGCCGCTTCATGTGTGACAACCGTGTAGCGATTCGTAGTTGCGACCTCAAAAGGGCAATCCGGGAGATAGATAGCGACATACTTCTTCAAATGCCTCCTGAAATCGTCCTTCTCCTTCTCAGTCTTCAGACCCTCCACGAACTTTTTAAGACCGGGCAAGGCTAGCAATTCCCCCTCGGCTTTCGCGGTGTCTTTCTGGACGATTACGGATTTCTGGAGGATGGACGTCACGTCTTCTTCTCGGATTCCTCGCGAGGAGTGGTAGGCGTTCTTGTTCTTTCGAATTGAGGTCCAGAAATACACCTTTATTCCAGACATCAGCGCAATTCTTACCAAGCCTTCGTACTCGAAGTAGACTTACATGGTCTACCAGCGCATCCGTCAAGATATCATCGTAAGCAGCAAGCTGAGCAAGAGTAAGGCGCTCTTTCTTTTGCGGTACTAGTTTCGACATCTTCAGTCGCAAGTTGCAAGTCGCAAGATCTCTTCCAAGGATCGTATTACAATATCGTGTTCACGTTGGTAGTAAGGAGGGTGAATAGGGAGGAGGCGTGTCGAGTTCGAAGGAGCGACTAGATTCAAATAGATAGAAAGAGTGAATTCTCGACAGATCGGCGCAATGGTGTCCTGGAGGCCTTCTATTCACCTCCTCTGACCAGCAAGGGGGCCAACGCAGCCGCCCTGCTTCTCAGCTCAGCAATGCAGCGCAGTGAGCCAGCCGTTCTTGGGATTCCAGCCGGCTAGGGGTTCGCTATATCAAGGCGAGAGTAAGGGCTATGCATATGCATACAGGTGTAAAAATAGGTATCATGAAAAAAGGTAAAGGAAAATCTAGATGTACAACATGCCAGGGACCAGTCAAAGTCTACAACACCGTCTTTCTCTTATCAAGAAGACTCTCCTCTTCTCTGAACGGGATGTTGCGTTGTTTATTCGATGGCAGGTCAACACAGCACGTGCTTGCAAGGCTAGGCTGCAAATGGCGGCGTGCATATTGAATTCGCGAAAGCCGATATCCAGCTCAAGGGATTTTCGAAATAGCCGCAGATAGCTCTCTTGACATGCTCTCGCAATGATACAATTAAAGGTAGATCTGGCTGTCTGTGTTATGATTTGGTATGGAGCACTGATATTGATCCAGACGATGCTTAATTGCATCGACAACTCGGGCGCCGCCATCGTCGAGTGCGTACAAGTTATGAAGATGAAACGAGCCGCCAAAATCGGTACAGGCTCTGCCCTTCTCTCTCACCACCTCATACACCTGCTAATTGTTGTTTCTTTCAGGTGATCGAATAATAGTCGTCGTCCAGAAGCAGCGAAACTTTGGGCCAGAATCAGGACCCGGCGCAAGTGTTTCCACATCCGCAGCGAATAAGGTCCGCAGAGGAGATATTAGACATGCAGTTGTAGTACGGACGGTGAAGAAGCTGCAGAGGACGGATGGGAGTGTGGTCAAGTTTGATGACAATGCTTGTGTGTTGATCAATAAGGCTGGTGAGCCAATTGGAACCAGGTTGAATGGTGAGTCTTGATATATTGAAAGGAACGAGGGGGTGCTGGGCTAATATAATTATAGGTATTGTTGGAACTGAGTTGAGGAAGATGAAGTGGTCGAAGATATTATCACTTGCTCCGATGCATTTGTAGGCTTATATTGTAAAAATCACATGGGGTGTAGCATAGCATAGGGAGAAAGGCGTTTCTGACTCGTCGAGCATGGTATTGAAATGTAGAAACTCTCCCGTCCATCATTTTGCCAGTTTGATTCTTTCCAACTCCATATACGCCGTGTTCTTTCCATGCAACTTCCAAACTCCATAAAGCGTAAAACAATGCCTGATATCCCCTCAAACAAATCCTGGGTATCATGAGAAGATATGACCACAACCACAGCAAACGTAGAAGAGTTTCTGGAATAAAAAATTAGCAAGGATTCATCAACCATGTACGAGGATACCCACCATTCCTGTCTCCGCAGATCTCTGTTGAGACTGGAAGAACACCGCATCCTCCGTCTTGCACTTGGGGCAAGTTTTATTCGAGCGTGGAAGCTAGATGAGTAGAGGCACACATCAGCAAGCAGTTCAGTTACTGAGAAACAATCTCCTCGACCAGAAACAACAGCTTGCTCCACTTCCTACTTGCGCGACTCATCCACTTGCGCGTTTTGTACTCGACCTTCACACATAACAACGCCGCCGCACAACAAACAGAGAGGTAGACCCACAGTTGGATCCGATCCAACATCCTGCGTGACACCAGCTGTCTCGCCCACAGCGTTGTTGAGCACGTTGCGGAAAACACAAGACGAGGTTGCTTCTTCGGAATATTGGCATGTGCGGCAGGCGAACTGAAGGCGGTGCGTGTCGGGATCTTCTTTGGGGTACAGCATGTTTGAACTATAGGGTTGTTAGAAGGTGGTCTTGAAATTTGAGAGGGGCCGGCGTACCATTCGCTGCAGAATCGAAAGGTGATTTGCTCCATGTTCTTCTTCTGCCCTTCGCCGGAACTGGATGCAGGGGAAGCCATGGCTGCTGGGACTGCTCGCAGAATATCGAGGATTTCTAGTTGTTAGATGTATGGTGTTTGCGATGACTGATGCCAAGCTTTGGGAATGGTTTTGCGATATTGTGTGGTGTGATGTGAGTGATTCTAGCTAGATGTTGCGTTTGTCTCTCGATGTCGAATATTATTCAGATAGATCCCTTTGGGGCGCCGAGAAAAAGCGGCGTCACACAGATTATGAATCCGGCCATTACCCCTGCCCTGCCTGTCGTGCTACCATGACACTGACAGACACGCTAAACCTTATTTTACCTGCCTTCCCCGCCAACAGCTGGTCAGCTGCGATTCTCCTGCTTTCCAATTGTTCCTGCAGCTGCTGGGCGAGAGTGAAGAGTGTGACCCCCCCATCCCCATCCCATCCCATCACACCCATATCATACAAAAGCCGCCCTGGTACGACCTCACCACTCTTGTAAACACCTTCTACACCCTCTCACCAAAATCCCACACCTCTTCTCTTCCAACGAACATCACACGCACGTTACGCAAAAATGGTACCGATTCCCCTCTCTTTGTTTACAAGTACCTTTCCCCCGCACATCAATACTCTACAACACTTAAAGGCTTAACTAACATATGATAACAAGGCTGAGACAGGTCTACCCTCTGGTTGGGAAGTTCGCCACTCGCAATCCAAAAACCTACCCTATTACTTCAACGAGTCGCAGAAACTGTCGAGATGGGAGCCCCCGCAGGGCACAGATACAGATAATCTCAAGAAGTATATGGCTGAGCACCACAGCGCCCCGGAGGCCCAACCGGGCATGAATGGCAGTGGTAAGATTCGGGCAAGTCATTTGTTGGTGAAGCATCGGGATAGTCGTCGGCCGAGCAGTTGGCGTGAGGTATGTTTTCTCGTCTCTCGTCTCATCGCATAGGTGTTACCGTGAATACAAGGACTTTGCTGATTGTAAAACTACAGGCGGACATCACGCGCACGAAAGAAGAAGCCCTGCGCATCATTTCTGGCTACGAAGCACGCATCAAGAACGGCGAAAAGCTCAAGGACCTCGCAAGATCGGAGTCCGACTGCAGCAGTGCTAGAAAAGAGGGAGATCTAGGGTTCTTTGGTAGAGGAGATATGCAAAAGGAGTTTGAGGAGGCTGCGTTTCGGCTGAAACCTGGAGAAGTCAGCGGGGTTGTAGAGACGGCGTCTGGTTTGCATTTGATCCAGAGACAGGTCTCGCCCACCCCCAATCAGCTGCTTGATAATCTGTTGCTAATACATATACAGGATATTGATTGAAGTTCATCAATATGATTGATGTGATTATGGGTAAGTGATTCATGATATAAGGATAAAGAGTGTGTTTACGGGTTGCCTTGAATGCTGTTAGACTTTGTGGGACTTAGTCGGCTCTTCATGTTTCTTGTATGCGTCCAAAAAGCTTTTGACTAAAAACAATTGATAAAGACTCTTCTACGAATCCAGCTCTCCCTCTCAAGATCCCAAATCAACTAAAGCATCGATTGCCCTCACGATTGGCGGCACTGATGTCAAAGCTAAAGTTATAATGCCAAACAAGCTCATACTCAAACTCGACAAAGCAGCAGCTCTTGGGTCCGTTCCTAGCAAAAGTGCCGTTGCAATGGCTGAAGAATTCCCCCCAAGGGTTACTCCGCGCGTAACATAGTCATCTGGTATGAAGCGTGTCAGCAGCCGCTGCAGGTACGAGCGGTTTGACGAAGGATCGACATGTCACTTGATCAATCCCACCAACAAGAGTTCTCATCACAATGGTCATGTTCCACAACTTCACACCCCCTTCAAGATAAGAGAACTTTTTGAACAACTGACCTTCCGGAATCTTCAACCATTCCAAAACCCGCTGACCAACCAGCACTCCCAAAATTCCACTCATTATTGCCAGCGCGGCATTCGTATTCACATCACCCCCCAGATTCTTCGTCGCAGGCGTCGCCAACGCCAGCGTCAAACTCCTACTCGCAAACGCCAGACTGCGTGTTGAGGATATCCCAATGGCGTAGCAGAGTGCTGGGTAGCCAAACAGTGATCCGACCGAGATGGTTATGTTTGGGATCACGATTGCGAAAAAATGTCTCCTTAGTTCTTTGCGGTAGGAAAACATGGGGAGCGCGAGCGCGACGATACTCGCGTCTAGCACGCTGCTGAAGATGTCGCCTGCGCCCGGGATAGGGAGGTGAATGCCATGCCAGAGGTCGAGGTAGTTTGTGCCGGTTTTGTAGGTGTGTAATGTCTCGAAGAGGGGCGAGCTGCGGATCAAGCCCATGATCCAGACCCCGAGAATGGTGAGGGCGGCGGAGACTAGGACGGGGTGTAGGAATTGGCGATAGCGGGGTGGGAGGGCGAGGGCGGCGAAGTAGGTGAGGACGTTGAATGTTAGTTGGGCGGGCATGGCGTAGCCGGTTGTGTAGTAGATTGGGAGCCCAATGAAGAGGAATATGGTAGCGTAGGTAATCCTGTCAAGGTTTAGATTGATGAATGCTGCCCAGCGCTGAGAGCGGGTGAGGGGAAGAGGTGCCTGTGGTGGTGGGCTGTTTCGAGTAGCTTCTGATGGAATATCGTTCTCTGGAGGGCCCCCGGTGCCTCTGATACGGGTTGGATCCTGCGCTCTTTGAGGTGCAGTTAACTCGTTGGTTATGTCTTCGACAAGACCTGGCGCAGAAGTGCCGGTGGCGATGCCTGGGGTACTCGTACCACTCGGCAGGTTTACTTCAGAGTCTTGCCTACTCCGACCAATATTGGCCAAGGGAATGGCATCAGACTCATTACCCATCTCCTCGGCCCGCTCTATAACTGCACGTTTGGAAGAGCCCATGATGAGTTGCAAGGCTCTGACTAGCCATGCCGTTACTGCTACCATGACGAAGAAACCAATCACTAATAAGACTTAGAATAGCAATCCATTGATGTTATTGAGACTTACAGAAGACTGCTATGATCTTTCCCACCTCGATACCACTTATCGGGGGACTGAGGGGGAGGAGAACGAAACTATAATGTTTCTCAGAAGAAAGTGGGGGTAAATTCAGGGAAGATAAAGCTCACGAGGGAGTAAAGAAGATACTGATCCATCGAAGAGCCCATCCAGCCTGAAGAAATCAATACATAATATCCATAGTATCTAGAATAGAACATACTGGCACATCAATGACATTTACAAGAGCCCTTGTCTTGCGATCTCCGAGTATCCAGTCACATATCATCAATCCAAAGAATAGAACGACCAACAGAGCAACAGACGCAGGGAAAGAAACAGAACTAAGGCCAATCAAGGCATTTACACCAAAACACGCAAGAAGCATTATCAAGATTCCAACAGGGACATAGAGCCATGCAGTCACGTTGCGCTGCCATGATAATCGTGCAACCTGAATATCGTCAGCCTTGTATATCATCACACAGCCAAATAGACAAGGACCATACCAACTTCAATGCCTCGAGCCCATCAGATAGAAAACGTCGGAATGCTGAGTTCTCAGCCATCTTCCCAGAACAAAAATATATTAGATGAGAAGAAAGGTATGACTGGAAAGATATAGACTTTCGTCGCAACTCCGGCTTTCGGAGAGTTTGCCGAAGAAGGCTGAACCTTTTTCAAAACGCGCCACCTTTTTCCCCACGCTACGGATAAACAACAACAAGGCGCAACTTCAGCCTTCTACTCTTCAATATGGCAAACACTCTCTTTGATGACCTTACGAAGATTCTACGCGACCGTGATATCCCCTTTGATCGCGATGCAATCAAGTCTGCGCTAAAGGATCCGGAAAGCCAGACCGCTATTCGAGAATGGATGGAGGAATATCTTGCACCGGAAACTCTCCTGACGAAAGATGAAGCTGCTCTGTAAGAATTCCTCGGCACAGTTACTTGGACGAGACTAATATGCATCAGATATGCCACCCTATCGAAATCAGGAGAAGCGGAGAGACTTGCGGCACAAGATCTTTCCTCAGTCCAAGGCCTCAATGATACAGAAATCCAGGATGCGATTGAAGAACTGAAACGATCAACGGCAGCTATCGAGAAGCAGAGCGAGGCTTTGAAGTCCCAGCAAAATGCTATGAGTGCTTTGGTCAAGAGTGAAAAGCGTACAAGCCAGTCACGGACCCAGACAAGCAATTCGCAGTTGAAGAAATGGAATGCGCAGAAGGGACATGTCAGCAGGGCCGTACGTTTTTGAAATATGTATAGTATTACTTATACTGATGGGAATAGATCGAAGAATTGTCTCAAAGTCTGGCTTATCAATCTGCCGACCTTGAACAACAGCGTAAAGCTTCGGAAGCAAATGTCAAGCAGACTGTGGATGACATTCTACGATCCGATGATAAACTTCTTGCCAGTTTACAAAAGCTAGCTAGCGATCTTGATCCTATCCAGTCGGATGATGATATGACGATGTCTCGGATCAAGGATCTCTGTGCCAGGTAATCCTTGACCTAAAGACAGTTCTAGCATATTTACTGATCTCATGTAGACTTATTAAACACACTGTTGAAGGCATAAGAACCAAACTGGACCGGATTTATCTAGATGCTTTACACAACTCTGCGAGGAGCGAAGAGCCAGATAGCCAGGAGACAACTGAGCTACAGGAAGAATTAGAATCCCTTTACTCAGAGATTCTTCCAGTTGCCCAGATGTCCGCCGAGCAACAGTTTCTGCAACCGGCACTCAAGGCCATTGCAGCGACTGATGGCCAAGGCCAGGAACGAGCAGCCAAAGCTGTTGAATATGTATGCCGCCCTTGCAACCCCCCCACCCAGTTCTAACTTGCCCAGATACACGACTGTCTACTATTCCTTGTAAATCGCATAGAAACCTTCCTAGAACGAGCCGAAGAAAGCCAATGCCACAAAATGGCCACACAATTCGTCCTCGATTCCGCCAAAAAAGAACTCTCCCGCGTCGAAGACAGCCCAACACCCAGCAGCCCCCCAAAACCCAACACCCAGCGAAGGCGAACTGAATCAGCCCCTCGCTCACCAGTACGAACGCGGAATACCCACCGAAGGTCTTCCGCCCACGAAAACGACGACGTGGAGCCTGAGCAACAAATCGCCCGGAACCTAGGAATCACGCTGCCGCCCGTAGGAGTATCAGAGCAAGCTCGCGCCAACGCACTAGAGAAGAGCCTCTCTGAGCGCTTAATGAAGTTAGAGATCCATTCTACGAGTCTGCAATCTACGACGGAATCTTCTATTTCTTCGCACTTGTTAGACGCTCATCTCACCTTACAACTGCTGCAGGATTCTCTGCTGGCTGAATCTCTGTACAGTAAAGTAAGGTTGCTGGATCCGGATATCGAGGCTTCTGTTACTATGTTTGAGCAGGAGATTGGGGATTTGCAGCGGAGTTTGGAGGGGATTGATTTGAGTGCTTTGCAGGAGAGGAATGTGAAGAGGGAGCAGCTTGTTGAAAGGTGGTCACGTTGATACACGAAAACTTGCTTGGTAATCTAGCCTCATACTTGGACTAGGCTCGAGAACAAGCTCCCTAACAGAGACGAGGATTTGTGAAATCAAATTGGAGCTCCCTCGTACTCGTCTTACTCGTCGTACTCGCAACTGCCCTGCCCCGTCTTTCAAAAACATGGCGCGCGCCGTCGGGCGTAGCACAGCATGGCATGACATTTAAAGTTTATCTGATCCACCCACCCAATCACAACACCCCCAACCTACACACGCCTCAAATTCAGGATCCGTGAACCTATTTCAGAATATATTGCGGAGAATGGCAAAATACCTTGTATTCCGCTCCTACGGAGTACGCACGAGAGAGTAGAAAGGCGGTTTTTATTTAACAGCTCATTGATGGTCAGCAATAAATGGCATGTTCACGGAGTGTTTATTGGATTTCGAAGCTAAAAGGGAGGGTGGTCATTTGAACAGGAGATATGTTGGCTGGGTCTGGATCTTTTAAAAGGAAGGGGAGTAATGAAGAAGGGTTTTCTTTTTGCTCTTTCTATTTTTTTTAAATAAAGATATATCTATATAACCAAACATCCATTCATCTAGTCGAAACTTGAAATCGAAAGCCAAAATTTCCATATACATACACGCGAAACCATACCAAACTATCTATCTCTCCCCATCCATCCATACACACCCAAGCAAACAAGCAAACAAACAAACAAACAAACAAACCACAATGTTCCGCCCGACAACACGTCTCTATATGCGCGCAACGAGGAACCTGAGAGCTGTCACTGTAAGCGACTTTTGCAGTTGAGCCATCCCATCTATTCATGCTTCCTTGCTCCTTGCTCCCTTCTTCTCTTGCATCTATCTCATCCATCTTGCCTCTCAAAAATCAGAAAAGAAAAGCAAATCTTTACATACTAACAAACACGTCATAACAACAGGAGCAATCAGCGGGGACAACGAGTATCAGATTCCAAAGACTACGAGAGATTCCCATCGAAGCATACCCACTCGGTACGTTACTTGCGTACTTCTTTCATCTCCTCCCTGTAGACAGAAGGAAAATCCAATCCTTGCCTGCAAGTGCTTTCATCCATATCAATATCCATATCCATACACTTGCTATACTCATAGAATTAGATTAGACTTGGAATTTAATTCTGATTTTGAGTTCGTTTCTTGTTTCAAAACATCAACTTGTTTCAAAACATCAACTAACGAGTGCCCACCCCAGGTGTAATCGTCGGCTTCATGATTAGCTACGGTGTCTACGCCATGGCGAAAGCCCTCACGGTTGGCGATCCTACGCTTAGGAACCACAGGCAGGTGAATAATAATAAGACGTGGGAAGAGAAGGAATGAGGAAGGAAGGAAGGAAGGAAGCAAGATAGACAAGAGAAGACAGAGATAAATTGGAATCTACCTAGGGGAAGACATG
>QGMG01001157.1:0-11810 GCA_007825325.1 Lachnellula cervina
AGGCTTAGTACGTAGGTAGTTATAGCGGTGCATAGCTATAATGTTATAGGTTGCTGAGCTTTCCGGCCACCGTACGATTATGACGTAGGTTGCCGTACTTTCCGGCCACCGTACGATTATAACGTAGGCTGACGTAGGCTGCTGTACTTGCCGAGTGGCTATGCACTTCGCATAACTTCTACTATATTCTACGCATTCTACTAGCTTCTAGTATAAGGGATATATAACGTATACGCTTACAAATCAAGCATGTGACGTATACTATGACTCACTTATAGAAGCAGCTAGAATAGCGCTCTTTTGTATATAATAGAGGTCCGATTCACTCCTTAGAGGACCTTTCTAGCCAAACATTCAATTCATTGTTATTGCATATATATTATTCGTCTCTCACGTGACTTCGCCTATCACCTACCTACTGTTCCTCCAAATTTCACAGTTTTCTAGTACTAAAGTAGAGAAGTTCCAATTTGTTAGAATCGAATTAGATTACATTTTGCTCGGCTAGCTTAAATAGGTCTCTTACAACTAGTTCAAGGATTTTAATATTCCATTTAACACTAGTAGAGGCGAAGGAGAGAGTGATATTATTAATATATAATATAAATTTGACTGCGCGAAAGTGTTGAAAGGTATAGTAGAGCTCAAGATAATTATATTGCTTAAGGATCTATAATGTGGGCGAAGCCCTCTATATATACATAAATGTGGTGGTTGAGAGTAACCACGTGACTATAGTCACATGCTTAGTCATATGTTTCAACACTCCTACTTAATCCTAATGCCACAAACAAAACTATAGATCCCCTAAAAGGAGAATATCTAAAGCGACTTCAATAAACCTACAGCAAAACCTTTCAAGGATAAATGCTAGGAAAGAATATTATATGCTAAGAAAACCTATCCACTACTACTATCTTCTACTAAACTAGATTCCTGCTAGAGCTGCATTAATACGTCTTTGTAAGGGGCATCTTTTTTAGCGTTATCTATAAATAGCGACTTCTCTCCTATAGCTCCTATAGGATCTGTATCCACTAGCTTTCTAGGGGTTTTAGGGACTATCGAGTCTACAGGGCCGCTAGGTGTTATTATATAAGATAGTAAGCTCCTACGCATTTGCGATAAGTGATATATAGGGGTTCGGCTTAGCGCGCAGAGTAGTAGTAGTGTTGCTAATAGTGTAGTTATAACGGCTGCTATTAGGGTTAGTACTATAGTTAGCAAACAAATTAGGCTTTCGGGTTGTTAGGATAATTGAGATTGCAACAATTGGGATAAGCAAGGGGCTTATCTAGGGCTAGCTAACTAAGCGCGAGAGGTGCTTTAGCTTCTAGTCCCTAGGGACTAGTATCCTTTAGGGACTGTATATCGATTTACTAGTCCGTTAGCTATTAGTGTGTAACTCTTTTAAGTGAGCTTAATAGAAGTCTAGCTAGCAGTAGTAAGGTATATAGCATTAGCTAGCTAGTCCCTCCACTAGTCCAAATAACCGATTAGCTACTTTGCGTAGATAGAGAGACATTCCCTATCTAGGTTTCCTTCCTCTAGACCTGTTATCTAAATATCCTATATATTCAATTTCCTAGATTCCTTCAAGTACTTAACTAGTTATTACTATATGCCTAAAAGGTTCTATAGCTATATGCTTTCTCTAAGGTTAATAGCATTAAGTTCGAATATTAGGAGCCGCTATTTGCAGTCGGGAAGCTTTTTGAGGTAGGCAACCTAGGCATGAAATAGCATATCCTTCTAATCTATTCTTCTAATCTAACTGCTAGTCTTAGTAATAAAGAAACTAATCTAGACTGTTTGCTATTCTAGGGGCTTATTAAACTATTCCTTAAAGGTAGTCTATTCCCTAAATATATCTAAGGTATTCTTCTATTATTACTATTTATTAGTATTCGAGTATACTACTAAGTTAGTGTAAAATATAAAGGGGGTCTTTTTTCAGTCCTATAAGAGCTAGGGAATATTATTATAGTCTTTGCTACCTAGATAGTATTCTATACTTATATGTATAAACTATAAGTAGCATTGAATTTTAGTGTATATAAAGCTATTATAAAGGTTTTTAGAGTGTAGTATATAAGATTATATAGGGTCGATTGCATATTTCTATTCTTTAGTCTAGCCTATAATTTCGTCTTTACTATATAGTAGGAACTAAGTCTAAGAGACTTAAGTAGGCATAGTATTATAATTTGAATTTTATTAATATATTAAATAAAGAAAAGTTTAAAAGTAAGTGATAGATATAATAGGGCGGAGGCTACTATTTATATAGGCGCATAGCTAAGTTATCTAACCTAGCGCTAGTAGTAGCTAGTAAGGCAGTAGTTAGAGGATTAGCTTATACGGAGTACTTATAGTAGTATAGGCCTAAGTATTCTAATTAGGTGAAAACTTTAGAGCTATATATCTTTGCAAACCTAGGGTTAGATAACTCTAAAATTCGCGTATAGACTATTTATTATATAAATATTTATATATAGTTATTAGAAATTGTACTAAAACGTTTTATAAGTAGAGAAATTATTTTTGAAAATTTTCGGATTATATAATATAATCTACTCTAACAAAATAACTTTAGGTCTTAATAGACTCTAATTGCCTTCTAAAAGGTTTTAAATTTATTATAATAAAAGGCTTTAGTGAGCCTATTAGCAACTTATTCCTTTATAGGCATATACTAAAGCTTAACTTTCTTTATTTCGATCTTCTATCTTATAAAGTAATACTAGACCTTAATATATTTAGTGTAGCTATAGAACTAAGAATTCTTAGCTAATGCTATAGCGCCTTAGTTATTATAGAAGATCACTATAGCTATTAGAGTACTATAGCATCCCTTATATATTTGCTCTAAGAAGCACTTTAGCTAAATTGCCTTCTTTATAATATTAGTTTAGCTAATGTATTCCGCTTTATAGGAGGAGAGGGAGATAGTAGATTAGCGCTTAGATGACTAGCTAATTGTACTACTACTAATATTAAAAATATAGTCTAAGATAGACCTGTAAGTACTATAGTCTCCTACCTAGTTAGTATTAGTATAGCTAGCTAAGTTAGTCAAATTGCTATAGTATTAGAGTTCTAAATTAATAGTGCCTTTAAGATACTAAAAGATTCGCTTTATAGTAGTCTAATAATACTAGTTCAGGTTTACTAAATACCTACTTACTATAGATATAGTATATATAATATCTAGCCTTATACTAAGTATTATATATATTAAGAATTCTACCGCTAATTAATATTAGTAGCGAAAAGCGGTAAGTACCTTATATTAAGAGTTAGAGAGAATTATATATTTTAGAGAGGTTTCTATTAAAGTTAATACAAGCTTATAGTTCTCTATTTCGAAATCCTCTAAGACTTTCTTAAGGTAGCCTATCTAGCTAAGCTTAAAGGTCCGATTTAGTTGATCTCTAGTGACTTTTATACCTAAATAGTAGCTATAGAAGCTTATATTAGTTATTTTAAATTATTAGTAGAGGGATTATTTAACTAAGTCGATAAAGGCCTTATTTAAGCCTATAAGAAAAAGATTATTAATATATATAGCTATAATAGTGCTGTTTTAGTAGTGGAAGACGCTAGTATCTATATTAAGAGTAGTGAAGCTAAGGGTTTCAAGGAAGGTAATAAGAGTTTTATACTAGATTTATAGCGACTATTTTAGACTATAGAGTGCCTTATTAAGTTTAATAATTTTCTTTAGCTAGTTCTTATTTAGATATTCTTTAGATTATTTAATATAGATATTAGTATTAATATTCTCGTAGAGAAAAGCTATTTTAATATTCATTTGTTCTAATTCCTAGTCGAGTGCTAATGCTATAGCAAAGATAGCCTTATAGCTTATTAGCTTAATAACTAAGGCAAAAGTTTTAAAATAGTTAGAGTCCTTTTCTTACTAATCTCCCTATACTACCTATTAGGCCTTATAGTAAATAATCTTATAGTTAGTACTATATTTAAGCTTGAAAACCTATTTGGTCTATAGGACTTAGTAGTCTTTTAGGTAGTCGACTAACTTCTAAGTGCTATTCTTTATTAGGGAACTATATTCTTTCTTAGTAGCTAACTGCTAAAGGTTCTAGTTAGGTCCCTATCTTACCTATTTAAAGTTCTTTAGCTCGAAGAGTTTAGTAGATTATACCGAGGCTATATATATATAGAGGCTATATATATTCTCGTTTAGCTTATTATATTCTTATAGAAATGCTTACCGCATATCCTTAGTAATATATTAGTCTATATTCTTATTAGATCTATAAACTTAATTAGAAAGATAAAGGCCTAGGCAGTCGGTAATATAAAGCATTTATAAGTAGTTAGCGCAGTCTATTATATCTGCCGCTAGGGCTAGTTGTGATACTACTAGGGCTAGTTATAATACCGCTAAGGCTAGTCGTAGTAGTATTTCTAGAAAATCTTCTAGGAATTTATTAATTATAATAGTGTCTTCTAGTTTATCTATTATTTAACTAGACTTCTAGGTGGCTTCCTTAAAGCAAGCTAAGACTTTATTTAAGACTAAGGGTTTTAGTAAATAGCTAGTATTAGTCTATTATCTTTTTAATAAGAGTAGAGTGACCGATTTGTTCTCTAGTTCCTCTCTTAGATCGGGAGTATCTATTTGCTTTCTCTTAGAGTATTTCACTTATAGAGGCTTATAGCCTTTTAGTATATATTTGCTAATATAGATATTACTCTCTTAGATGACTTCTCTATTTTCGAGAAGGATTCTATAAATAGAGTTCCCTTTAAAACTAACTAGAACCCCTTTATAGGCTTAATCTTCTAGTTTCTTCTTATGCTTTCTAACTAAATTGTATATAGTAGAACTAAGAGTTTAAATATAATCGAGTTCTAGCTTATATTTATTCTAGGCCTTAAAGGGCGTGATCGAATATAGTAGAGACTAATATAGAGATCGATTTACGAAGTAGATAGTAGTTATAACAAATTTAGGCTAGTAGTGTTTTGAGACACTAGCCTAGATAAGAAGTGAGGATACTTTCCGCTAAATAGTATATCTATAGCGCTCTAATAGGCCATTTTGTTTAGCGTTATATAGGATTATTAACTCGATTATAATGCCTTCTCTAAGATAGTAGTTATAGAATGCACTAAGTATACTAAGCTTACTATTATCTAAGCAAACCCTATAAATATATATACTATCCTATTTATTATAGGCTTTAAATTCCTTAAAGAATATAAAGGCCTTACCTTTTGTTTTAAGGCACTTAGCCTCCCTGTATTTGCTCTTATTATATAGAGCATATACAAAGTACTATTCACTATTCGAGCTGTAGGATTTGTTAATTAGGCCAACTAGATCGAAATAGATTAGCTCGAGATTATATTATCTAGGCTAAATTTTGTAGTTATAAGGAAGTTTTTGTATAGCGCCTTATATATAGCCTTTATAGGTGCATTTCATTTTAGAAAGCTTATTAAAATTAATACTATAGGCAACCTTTATAAGGCAGCGGAGATTTTGCTTACTAAGATACTCTATTCGATTGTGCTAAAGCATTAGCTCTAGGTCGAAGCTATAAGCAGTAGCGCTAATAGGATAGTATGCTTTTACTATAGTATAAATTAGAAAGAATAGTAGTTCTATTAGTTATACGAGTTTAAGAAGGTAGATATTATTTTCTTTTAGGCAAAAGAACTATATACTTTTCATTTAGAAGTATATACTAAATAGTTTAGAGGAGAAGATAATTTTAGTTCCTTTCTTATATAATTGTCTGATAGAGATAAGGTTTAGGCTAAGGTTTAGAATATAGAAGATATTATTTAACTAGAGAGTGCTAGCTTTAGCTTCGATTTTAATAATGCCTTTACTAGTAAGTTGAAGTTAGGAACTACTAATTCCTTTAATAGGTTAGTAGTTATTAGATAATGCCTTATAGTTAATAAAGAGATTAAGATTACTAGTAGCGTAGTTCGAACATTCTAAGTTAATAATATAGTTAGACAAGAGTGCTATAATACTAAGGTCATTTGTGATACAAATTATTATATACTATCTTTAAAAAGTACATCGAATTGTTATATCTAGAGAGGGAAAGTTTTCAACTTTTCCGAAATCGACGAAATCACCTATAACTTTTCCGCCAGCCGTCCAAATCGCGCGATCGAAACAGAAACTTGACCGCCTAGGTCTCAGCTTTTATCTAATCCCACCCTTATAGACATCAGACGAAAAATGAGTCAGTTTAGCGAGACCGACAGGTTTTCGACCCCTTGCACCTCTATAGCACCCGAACCTCCTACTACTATTTAATAAAACAAAACAAGCAATAGGGATATTAATAAGAGTAGTCAGATGAGAGTAGAAGAGAGCCCTAATATCCTCTAAGCTCTAGTCCCTTAGAGTATTAATAATCGATCTAATACGCCCCTTTCAACCCCTTCTATAGGCTTTACATATATAGGGCTAGAGCCTTAAGACCCCTTTTTAGCCTTATACTACTACTAGCAATAAGAAGACAACCTATTCACTCCTAGTAATAGGAAACGGCAACTAAACTCACCTCTTATAAATATTCCAAAGACACTACAATTCACTACAGGCTCTATTACGCAAAGGGCAGTGAATAGTGCCCTTAACCTCCTAATTGAGGCTAGTACTACCGCCTCTAACCGCTAAGAGAAATTGCAAATTCTTAATCTCATTGAAATTTTTTATAAATACTTAGAAAAGGATCAAATCAAAACGGTATTAGCTATTCTAGCTAATCAAATTACACATATCGAAATAGCTATAAAGAAGCTAGAGGCTATAGCATAAAAATTCACCTCTATAGCCTCTAACATTCACCTGAACCAGCCTAAAGAACCTATAGGCGCAAAAACGAATCAGCCAAAAACTGCCCCTTAGCACTATACAAATTAGCTCAAAACAATAGACCAAATATAATATATAACAACTTTATAATATATAATAAGAGGGACTTATACTACTATAGCATTAGGCGCTAGTCCCGATTCGGGGTAGGAAGTTATAAGATTAAAGAGAATAAAAACAAAGAAGCTAGAGAAGCTAAGTAGAATATAATGCCTTATTCTTATTAAAAGACCTTATACTATTAATAACTTCTATTTACTTATTAATGCCTAAAACGCTATAAACAATGCATTTAAAGAGAAGGGAGTAAGGGAACTAGTTATTACTATAGTATTTAAGTCCTTACAAGGCAACCTTATAGTCACTATAACTAAAGCTTTCTCTACTAACTATATAATGCAAAATATTAATATATAGACTAGCGCTATGCCTAATTACACTGCATAGAAGAACAAGTAGTAGTATAAGGTAGTTGCGTATAGAATCCCCTTTATAGCCTTTAATTAACCTAGAGGAATAGATTTATTAAAAGAGGAGATCTATACATTTAATATAGACCTCACTATAATAGGTAACCCCTACTAGATTATATTAGACAAGAAGCAAAAGGCTAGAATTATATAAGCAGAATTAATATATATTGCATTTACTATAATAGAAGAGGCTATGCGAGCTATTTGAAATAGGCTCTATATAGTAGGTATCTTAGTTCAAGTAAAGAAACATTTTACCACTTTACCCACTGCCTAATATATTAAATGCTAAGGCTATAGCTACCTTATAATATACTGCTGCAAACCTATATAGTGCTCTCTATATAGTAAACCCTATTAGACAAAAGAACACTTCTATTGCATATATAATACTAAAGGCACTTGCTTGTATCTAATCCCTAAATGCGCTAACTATAGCAAGGCCTATATAGTAATCTTAGCAGCATATAAAGTCTATTAGAGTACTTAACTATAATTATAATAATAATAGGCGTCTAATATATAGCTATAATAGATACAAGCATAAAAATCCTCTAAGTGAATCTTAATAAAAGCGGGCCAAATACTAAATCAGCGCTCCAAACTGCAATTAAGCTTAATATTAATATTATACTAGTCTAAGAACTATATATTATTATAGAAGACAATTTAAACGAAATCCGATTAATAGCACACCCCTCCTTTATATAACTCTTTCTAAATAGAATAAGCCTAGCAGTCCTTCTATGCATTATAGCTTATATAGCTAGATCCTATATCCCTCGAGTATTCTTAGCGCAGGAATCGCCTAATAATTCAGATCTCCAAATACTTGATATTAGAGAAGGTAATAATTAGATTAGAATTTATAATATATACAACTAAGAGAGTTAACTTGATACTATAAATCAATTCACTCTTAACTGCTGCCTATACTAAGCGCTACTACCTCCCAACTCACTTCTATGCGGCAATTTCAATACCTATAATGCATAGTGGGACCCATTATATAAGAAGTCTAATACAAAAGGAGACACCCTTATAGAATGGATTATAAAGCATAATCTAGCCCTATTTAACAAGCCTAGAGTAGGCATCTTCTACTGCCTACTAATACAAAATGTAACAAATATTAACCTTACTCTCTTATATTACTCTATAGCAAATCAAATCAAATTCTAAGTAATAGTTAAAGATATTAGATCTAACTATTTTAGGATCACTTTTAAGATCTAAGGCATATAGTAGGACTAATTAGAACCTTAGAAAACACATTTTAATACTAAAAAAGCGGACTAGCCATTGTTTAGACGAAAGCTCGAGGAATAGCTTAGTCCAATCTAATATTTACTAGAAGTCCTAAGTTTTAGACTAAGAGAAAGCTCTAATCTAAGCTTAAAAAACTTAGGGAATCCCCTAGCATAATAAAGCTATAAGGACTCACTCGAGCAACTTAATAATATTATAGAACGCTATACTAGTGCAGTTTTGTGCGCTGCACACAATGTAATATCCTAAATTAAGCTAGCACCAAAATCTAAACTATAGTGGAATAAAAATATTAAATCCCTAAGACGCGCAATGAATTAAGTAAGACGCTCTCTTATCTAATTATTCTTAGACTAGTCAAAGTTGTAGTATACAAATACGCGCAACTTATACTTTTAGTCTATTAAGACTATAAAGAAGAATCACTAGAACTAGTTCTTAGAATATAAGAATTCGAAATCGATTTTTAAAGCACTCGCCTATATAAAGCCTAGAAGGTTAGAACTAGTCAAAACACTTAAATGCAATACAATGGATTCACTCAAGTCTATATTCACTAATAAATGTTAACTCTTCTATAATACACTATTTCTAATGCTACCCGAATTGCTTATACTAAAATGGAATGGATACAAGTCCTTAAACTATTAGAATTAGCCTAAAATATTAGAATGCAAAATAGAGCAAGTATGCTCTAGTGAAATCAAATCTACCTCACCTAGACCTGACTATATCACTCAAACCATTATTATATAAGTATAATATATATGCTTAAAATAGTTTTACCTTCTATTTAAAACACTTCTTAATACTAGCTATTATCTGAAATACTAGAGATAAGCAAACTATATAATACTACAAAAAAGCAATAAGCCTTACTATAAGCAGCCTAGCGTATACTGCCCTATTTCTCTTCTTAACTGTCTTAGAAAAGTTAGTAAGCGGATTCTTATAAAACGCCTAGTTCACTTAGCTAAGACTATACTAAACCTCCTTTATAATAGCCAAATTAGAAGTCGCCTAAAGAAGTTAGCTATAGATATAAGAGCTATACTAGCTAATTATATATACTTAAATTGTAAGTGTAAGAAAATTACCTCTACTCTCTTTCTTAATATAAAGGAGGCCTATAACTATATATTAAAGAATCGACTTCTTACTATTCTATAAGACCTACTTTTATCTAATTTGCTTATCTTATAAGTATTCTCATTTATATTAGACTAATTACTCTCACTCCTCTTTAATAGATAATTAGACGAAAATTAGCTAGTTCTCACTAGAATCCTATAAGAAAGCCTAATCTTATCTATTCTATTTCTTATTTATACTTGAGGTCTCTATTACTCTCGCGTAGTCAAATTTATATTATATATTAATAATATTACTCTCTCCTTTGCTTCTACTAGCATTAAACGGAATATTAAAATCCTTAAACTAGTTGCAAAAGACCTATTTGAGCTAGCTAAGCAAAATGCAATCTAATTCAATTCTAATAAATCGGAACTTCTCCACTTTAGTACTAGAAAACAAGCTAAACTAGCTTCTCTTACACTACTAAACGGAAAAATCATTTAACTAAAGCATAAGATTAAATGGCTTAGAATTCACTTTAATACAAATCTGTCTTTCAAAGAATATATTAATATACGCACTGCTAAGGCCACTTCCGCATTTCATTGCATAGCTAGACTAGCTAATAGTAAGAGAGGCCTCAGTCCTACTGCTTTTAGACAGCTATATATAGCCTGTATAACTAGTATATATAACTACGCCTCGCTAGTCTAGTAGAAGAATTAGGGATATATAAAAACATAGCTCTAACTCTTATAGAACTGCGCTCTATATAAGATTCTAGGAACATTCAAGTCTAGTCTAATTTAGGCAATAGAAGTCAAGGCTAGTCTCTTACCCCCTAATATACAACTCGATTTAGCTATATAATAATATGCCTTCCGCATTTCCAAACTTAGTCCACTACACCTAATTTACTAATAATGTCTAGAAAGTCTAATTATACGATTTGGCCTCTAATAGATTCACAGCTCTATATTAGACCTATATACAGGTTATATAGAACCCATTTAACACTTCTACTTTGCCCCTTAGGACTAACAACTACTATAGACTACTTATATCTCACCACTTCCTAAAGAGGAAGCTGCTAGCGCATATATATACTAAATACACTACTAGTTAGCAGCTTAGATCTTATACTACTTAGACGGTTCTTAAATGCCTAAGAGTATTGGGATTAGAGTAGGTCTAGCCTAATATAGCAATAACCAACTATAATTCACTATAGCCAAAAACATTAGACTATACCAAATCGTTTATAATAGAGAACTAGAGGGGATTGCCCTAGCAGTGGAGCATACTACTAGATAGAGACTAGTGCTAAATCGGGAAATTAAGGTTTATATAAACAACTAAGCTGCGATTCACTACCTTGTAAGGCTATTAGACAATCCTAGCCAAATCCAATAAATATAAACAAGAATAGCAGTATAACAAATCACTAATTTGGGATCTACGCTAGTAATAGAGTGGGTCCTAGAACACTTCGATGTCCCTAGAAATGATAGAGCTAATATAATAGCCAAAAAGGGGTTATTCCTCCTCCCTACAACTATAATAGCCCTTAATGCATATAAGTCCTATATATATATAAGTATTCAAATTAACTAAAAACGGAAACACGCCTAGGCTAGCGCCCTAGCTAGTAGCAAGGGACACTACTTTGAATACTTCCAACCTCATATTCACTCTCAAATCCAACTTCTAAAAATAACTAGAGCTACTACTAGCGCCTTCTTCTAACTTAAACTGCATTACAGCTATTTTGCCTCTTACCTAAAACAGTTTAAGTAAATTGAATCAGACAAATGCATTTGCTACTATAGTAGGAAAGAGACTTCTTAGCACCTTCTACTTGACTGCCCCGAATATTCACTCGAACGCAAAAAGCTACGCGATAATATCCCATTTAGGCTTAGCCTAAGATTGCTATTTAAGATAAAGATTAGACGAGAGCACCTACTTGTGTTTATTATAGAAACAGGTGTGAGTATATAAAAGTGGCGCCTTGAACGCGTCGAACAAGCTAATTCACTTAACGACTAAACCCCTTTCTAAACCCCTCTACTGTTTTTATATACTAGCCCTCTACTTAACTGCCTCACTACACTACACTT
>QGMG01001158.1:0-11799 GCA_007825325.1 Lachnellula cervina
TATACATATACATATACATATACATATACATATACATATACATATACATATACATATACATACCGAAGATCAAACGAACTTATCTTCCTCACACTACTAGTTTCACCGTTATGGCGACAACCTCTGAAAACCCACCACTCCTAAAATGGGTGCTAGAGCACCCGCAACCCCTACCAGAAGACAGCCCGTCTTTCCTCTGCGCCGTATGCCGACGCATCGACTTCCACTTCCTGCTCTTCAAAGCCACGATCCGGCACGCTCTCGAAGAGATCCCGCTATCTAGCTTCGCGCGGATCCTCGAGAAGCAAAACTGTGCGTTTTGCCGCTTGGTGAAGCAGACGGTGGAGAATAACTACGGCGTGGGCGTTTTTCCGCTCGAGCATGAGGGGAGGCCGGTTATGGTGTCTATGATTTCTACACTGCAGGTCGTGGATCTGGATAGTCCGCATGAGCTGCTGTTGTGGCTGAAGCCGGATCCCCTGGGCAGGGGGGCGACTCCACCGCTGTTTATTCAGAATGTTGGGAGGGGCCATTGGCTCGATAGCGCTGGGAAGGGCCGCGTTGTTCCGTCGGCGCAGATGGATTTTGTGATGCCGTTGTTTTGGAATCGCGTGTGTCGGAATGGCCTCTCGCCTCTTCATGAGGATCATGGTTTGCAGACGGATGGCTATAGGCTGCCGACTGGGTTCCGGCTTATTGATACAGAGAAGATGTGTATCGTGTCTGCTGACTCCTCTGTTCACTATTTGACGCTCAGTTATACGTGGGGCAAGGGGGAGACGCTTAAATTGCTCAATGAGAACTTTGACGAGCTGGCACAGGAAAATGCGTTGTCGAAATACGAGCATCTGATTCCGCAGACCATCAAAGACGCCATGTATCTGGTGCCGAAACTCTTGGATCGGTACCTTTGGGTCGATGCGCTCTGCATTATTCAGAATGATGCAGACGACAAGCAAGCTCAGATTTCAGCCATGGATCAGATATATGGCCATTCGGTCCTGACCATTGCAGTTGCGTACGGAGAAGGAGCCGAGGCCGGCATTCCAGGCGTGAGGCCTGGATCCCGGTCTGTGATACAAAGAGCTGAGACTGTTCAAGGTATCTATTTGGCGAACAGGCCATGGTCTTTCGACAAAAGTGTCGGGGCATCCAAGTGGAACACCAGGGCCTGGACATTCCAGGAGAGGATCCTGAGCAAGCGAACTCTTTTCATCACGCAGCAGCAGATGTTTTTCAAGTGTGACCACGTTGCCGGGTGCCAAGCAGAGGATCTCGATACCAAGCTGCAGGCGCGAAGACCGGTGACATCTCCGATGGATGACACGGGCAAGGATACCATCCCGTCACGATGGAGCATCAACATCGTCACCTACCAGAGAACCGTGGAATCGTTCGTCACTCGCGACCTGACCTACGCAGGCGACATGCTCAATGCTTTCGAGGGCATTGCTCAGAAAATGAGACCGATCTTTCGAAGCAAGTTCTTGTATGGGCTCCCTCAAACTGAGCTTGAGTATTGCTTGCTGTGGGAGCCATGGGGTGGTCACCTCCGGCGGCGTCACGATCCTGAGACTGGACAGCCCATGTTTCCCAGCTGGAGCTGGGCAGGTTGGACTGGGCCGATACGGTACCACGTAAGGAAAACCGACTCTTTGATTTTACCCTGCCCCCTTCTATTATGTTTTGTCTCATGTACTCTTACTCCTCCTATAAATTTCCTAGACTAGGAATATAAGCTCTATCCACTCCCGGAGCCGTCTTGAATAAGAATAACTAACCCCCCGTGTTCTAGTGGGAAGAAAAGCTGTCTCGCGTGAAGTGGGTTGATGAGTCTGGCGAACTATTCACAAGTGACGAGTACCGTGCTCCGTCTTCCAAAGATTCCACGGAGAAAAGGTTAGAATGGCGGAAGGAATGGGTAGAGCAGAGGACGAGTTCTGGATTCCGATACTTCTACCACTCCTCTGATCCAGATTCTTGGTTTCGCAATCCCACTGCCCCAGAAGCAGAGCGGCGTCCAGGACCCCAATGCCAGCCCGAGACGGGACATTTTCGTTTCTGGGCTAAGACCGACGATCTTAAATTCCCACCCGATTGGCAGCCACCGAAAGATACGGGAAACAGTACACTCTGGGAGCTGAAATTGTCGGATAAAAAAGGGTACACGTTTGGGTATTTCCGAGTCCCGGTTGAAATACTGCCTACTTTCGGCATTCGCGGCAAGTCCTACAGCATGGTTATAATATCTCGATCTCGCCACAGCCATTCGCGCAAAGAAATCCGGGCTGCGAAGAAAGAACCGCCGGAAAAGCCACCTACCATGTACAGCGGTGATGGGGCAGAACTCGAGAAGCCGTGGAGTGAGAAATCGCTCGAGGAGTATGATGACGAGAAGGAGATGAGCAACGAGGAAAACTTCTTCCCGGATGAATTGCAGACCCAGGATGCGATGTGGGATCTGGGCTTTGATAGACAGAGATATGATGCGTATAAGCCGTTTCCTTTGTATGATTTTTTGGTGGTGGAGTGGATTGAAGGGGTTGCTTATCGGATCGGGATTGGAAAGATTCATATTGATGCTTGGCAGCCGGAAGAAGAAGAAAAGTGGAAGAAGAGGTTGATTGTATTAGGATAAGAGAGTAATAGCAAGAATACAGTCTCCGTGTTGGGGTAGTTGGAGTATGGAGAGCCCTTTGCGCTTTGCATCTTGGGTAAATTCACGGGGTTCTGTGACCTCTGCGATTCAAAACAAGGGTCACCAGGGTGTTGACATCTGCTTAGGTCATCACATAACCCATATCAACTGAAATGTATACCATCCAAAGATAACAACCAGAAGAATAAACAGATGTATCGCGGGGTAGAGGGGACTAAAGTTCTGACAGAGCAGTGGTTTTATTTAGAGAAGAGTATACTGCCTCTACCATCATCAGGGGAGAAAGCGGAGTTTAGAAAGTGGATGTAGGATAAATCGAAGAAGATCAATGACGGGACTCTGAGATCCTGAAAGGCTGTCCTGCTATTGCAAGGTCAAGTTATGAGGTGTACCCAAAAAGTCTGAAAGAGAAGAAGCCGAAATCAACGATAGCAGTATAAGTCAAGGGAGGAGTGTAAGACAAATAGAAACAGAAATAAACAAATATGTCCTTTGAACAGGATTGTCCTAAATTGCCAATTCGACTGCTGTACATCCTCAGACGCTGATTCCCGTCCATGGCGCTCACTTCACCATATACTCTACTAGTTCTAGTCTTTCACAATTCTAAGCGTCCATAGCACCTACAAGTCTCGGACCCGTAGTACTCTAAAAGCAAAGTTAATTCTCTGAGGTGACCCCGGAGCCAGCCATCGTCCCAGAAGTATGGCACTCAACCAACTCGACATTCTCATCTGACCTAATGACCCGCAGCAGCTCGTCGTTGATGTCGAAGCCACAGTATATGACCTTCCCGCCCGACGTAACATAGACATCCGTCTCGCTACGGAAATGGGTAGCTACGTTGTGTCTTATTGTCATTGCGTGTTCCTGGAGCGAGTAGCCTGGCGCTAGCCACACGATGTAGCTATCTGGCAAACGCGATTGATCGTCTGAGGGGCATGAAAAACGGGCTTCGTATGTTGGAGGTGATGCTTCTTTGAAAATAAAGGAGAAGCTTTGCCGGTTGGACATTGTTGTGAGTGCAAGATGAAGAAGTAAGCCGAGGAACAGAGTTGTGAGGATGAGTTTTGGGATCATGCTTAAGGATGAGCGAAGCGGCATGTTGGCGAAGAAACTGAAGTTCTGGAGATGCATGTATATCCTCCGGGGGTATCATGTGGATAGCAGCACGACGTGAAATGCTGGGATATGCTGCGGCTATGCTGGCAAGTGTTGGTTTTTGGTTGGTGATGTGAAGCTCTCTATTCCCAATGCCAACAAGAAACGCGAGAATTATTTGAGAGCTCCCCGTATTGTTTTGAAAGCATAATATAAGGCTCCGTCTCCCAACTTTGCGTTATAAAAAAGAGCAAGCTAAATGCGAGAAGAAGCCAAGCGTCTAGAATAGAAAATAGCCAGAATATATTTCAGAGATATCGAAAAATTGAGTTTTCAAAGGTGTTTTTAGTCACCGTCTCCAACTTGAAGAAGGAAATTAAGAAGAGCATTTCATGTTATTCGAGTGAAGTTGCGATCGATGGTTGATCTTTCTATTTACGAAGTAGTAGCCTCAACTTGAGCTTTGGTCTCGGTGCAGGATTTTTCATTGGGGGAAGCCGAGTCATAGCCTCAAACTGGCCAATAATAGCAAAGGATTTTCATTTCCTAGGCAAATTGAACTTTAACCGTGTAGAAGGATCCAAATTATCGGGTTTTTAGCGCAGGGCCTTTTACCTCGCACGAGCTCGTCCTAATTGTCAAGCTCAATCGTAGAAGCAATGTAAATGATAAATGCAAGAGAAAACAATATAAGAGGCCATTCTATTTGTATATATAACGTACCTAGAAGACTGGCATTGACGGACATATGGATATGATATCTTCAAAATGTTGGTTGTTGAGGGGGGGGAGGATAGTAGCCCCTCAGTGATGAAGGGAACACTTGTTACACTGAGCATCAGTTGACAAATTAGAACACAGTTGCAACACAGTAAAAGCAGAGTAGTCAGACGCTTGTCTTGAACAATTCCCTCACTCGTCAAGACTCCACGGAGAGAGAATCCTATCGGGACGGAGAGGGAAGGGAAGACGGGATTTCTCTTGAGACGACACCAACCCAACAATGGTATGGCGCTTCTCCGCACTTTTGAGGGAAAACTTTGTATCAATGACGTAGGCAACTATTCTTCGGAAATAGAAATAGAAGGGACAAATGGACCGAGACGGCGAGAAGATTAAATAATAATGGTGCCCCTTTTTTTAATCCTTTCCCAAGTTGCCGTCGCTGTTGCCGTCTCCGTCTCACACAGACTCACAGGTTTGCAGGGAGTTGTACGGAGTAAACTTGTAGGACGCTAAAACGACTAACCGAAGCATCGGGCCGCCTAGCAGAAAGCTGAACCCTGCCCTGCCCTGCCCTGCCCTGCTGCGTGAACCAGGCTAGGCCAGGCCTGTGAACTCCCTGAAATCCATGAACTTCATCCATCGTGCTGGACCGAGAGAGTCAAGTTGACACACCGTGACAATAAAGAAAGCTAGCTTTGGTGGTGTTGTATTGTTCCGTTGATTCGGCTCTGTTTGTCTCTCTTCCTCGAGCATTTTCAGTCTATTCTTGTGTTGCCTTCTCACGGGTACGTACAGCACAGTACAGTACAGTACAGTACAGGGCGGGCGAGTGCTACGCTTTCATATCAATCACATTTCCTCCCCCTGCAAGCTCGTCTCACCACCCTTCCCTCGGTGGCCGCTTTGGTCGCTTTTCCTCTGCACTATCCCGGACCGCTGGGATCGTCTCCCTGCAAGGGCAACATATCCAGCCAACCATGGCACATGACTCTCAGTCACGAGTTAACGTGAGTGGCTCGCGTAGAGTGCTTTTTCATGCCCCCGGCAAAATCGCGTCTCCCGATGCCTAACGCGTTGGTGCCCACCACCTACCTACAGTACTCCTAGGCAACCTTGGCTTTTCTGGCATCCAGTATAAGTACTGGCCCTCTCCCACCCCAAGAGCCTCTTTTCCTTCTTCATCCATCCTGAAATATCGGAACGCCGCCAAATCGACATAATTCATCATCTTCAGACGACATTTGATGATATCCGCATTTCGTTGTTGACACCTCACCTACCATTTATCTAACCACGACCCCGAAAATAATACAGAATGTTCGGTCGGAACGTCAACAAATCACAGACCGAGAGCTTTTCACGACGCAAACGAGATTCGAAGAAGTCCTCGTCATTCAGAGACAATGCAGTGTCGAAAAACCGACATGATCGCTCCATACGCAGAGCTCCGGCCGAGGAAGCTCCTCCCATGGGAAGGTGTGTTTTCCATTCTCTTGCTGATTTACGAGATATCTTACGGTCGCTGACAATCTTCCTTACAGCACTCTAACCTCCTCGATAATCACACTCGTCGTCGGGCGAGAACAACGACTATTTGCAGCACATGAAGACGTCCTCTGCATCTCGCCCTTCTTCCAGGCTGCCTGCAGAGGCCAATTCATGGAAGCATCGAGCAAGCGAATCTCCCTACCTGACGAAGAACCCGAGATCTTCTCCTCGGTCCTCGAATACCTCTACAAAGGCGATTACTATCCGCGGCTGGTCCATAATAAGCGGAGGAACTCGTGGGAGTTGGAGAGTGGTGAGGGCGGGACAGGAAGCGTGGAGAGCACAGTCTACCATCACGGTGTTGATGGAGAGCTGTTGAAGGATACTGTGATCTATTGCACAGCAGAGAAATATGGCTTGGAGGAATTGAAGCGTGTTGCGTTGAGAAAACAAGGCTTGCGTATGTTTCTCGTGCCAATCAATGACTTTACAATTCTAACATCTATTCTACACGCAGAGTCCGGAATTCAATGCAGCACCATTCTCTCGACTGCCAGATACGCATATGCGAACACGCCCGACACCGACTCCAAACTCCGAGCACACTACCTCGCCCTCATCATCCGCAGCAGAGGGACATTCAAGCGTAGCGGGACTATGCAGCTGGAAATGCACAATGGCGGCAGCCAGCTGTTCTTCGACTTGTTCGTTGCGCTGTGCAACCATGTGGATGATGTTGCAAGCATTGCGTAAGTCTTTCTGCCTCTCTCTTTCTGCCACGAGTGAAAAACGTGACAGGGCTGACGAAATCAAACAGAGGATCACCACGCAGCGTACGGACTCATCACTAGACGATTCTGATCTTATGACCTCCACCCTACTTCACTTTCACTTCTCGCCCTCCTTCACGACACGAAATTCGGCGACGCGGCTTCACAAATTTCCTTTCCTTTCCTTTCCTCCCTCACAACATGAACTTCGATACCAGGCGTTCAACGGACCAGGAGTTACGGCTAAGAACTCTTTCATTGGCTTGGGAATTTGTACAACTACTCTTCTTAACCACACAGCCATGCTATTGTAGTGGCTTGTTTGTTTTGCTTGCTTTGTATTGTTTTCTCGTTATTTCTTGTTTGTTACCAGCGACCCAAAATCACGTATACTATTATTATTACTATATTCCTCCTGTCAACGAAGAACAGTCGAGACGAAAATTGCGAGAAGGGATGACGATTACACTTGTATAAACTTGTATTTCTGGATGAGATGGAGGGGGCGAACTTTTTCATATTGGTATGTTCTTTTAATGAGGAAGGATACTGGGAAGGAGAAGCAGAAGCAGAAGGATCAATGAATAGATAGATATTCCATTCTTACCATTTCACATCACATCGCATCACACCACCATAATGAAATCCAAAACCTTGCATAAATAAAACACGCAGCTTGCATAAACAACAGTACTACCAACATTCCAGACCCCTCCTTAACCTCAAACTCAAACCTTCGCACAGACACAACTATCAGATACAGTATAGCACAAGGGATGAGATGATATAACACGATTAAAAAAGAGGAACAAATCCTTATCAGCTAAAGTGCATGCATTAGCTTCACCCCCTACCCAGCCCCAAACCGCCTGGAAAGTAAAGAGAGAGAAAAGACGGGATTGTGATTTGTCAATGGCTCAATGGCTGGCTGCTTGGTCTTGCATTCCCCGGAGAAACCCTTGTCTAGTGCGTGGGGTGAAATGAGTCACTCAGGAATCACTCACGGTAGATAGGATAGGATAGGGGGGACGCTGTTTTAAGAACTGGACTGGACTGGGCTGGATTGGGCTGGAAATAGATATTGTTTGTTATGGCTAACCTAACTGGTACTGTAGACGTTGGTTTATTAATGCGAGGTTGTGGGAGGGGGGTGGACACAAGGCAGTGCGGAGTATTGTGACTCGATGCTGCGCATGAGCCCCTATTTCTGTCGCTTGCAAAGCACGGCATCGTTGTAGGTAGGTGGCACAACGCTAAGGGGAGTCCGTTTCAGAACAAGTGAACAAAAGGAGGCAGTGGAGGTGGTGGGTTTTTGCTGAGTCGGGTTCTCTGTTCATTGTTCAGACTCCAGTTCCAGGGAATGCTCCGCCTTTACTCAGTACCACGATACCACGCTCCCTCGCTATGTAACCCTTCATCAAGTTCTAGACAGCGCAGCACACCATTAGCATTTATTATTGATAAATAAAAGACGTATGCCGCATCCGAATTATTCCGACAAATAAGGATGCGGGAATTGTTGGGGGTGTGATGGATAAGGTGTTGCCTCGTCTCGCAAGGCAACTAGATCAAAGAGAGAAGGGAAGAGAAAGGCATCGCACCTTGTAAATCATATTCGCCAATAAACACTCCACCTCATCATTATCCATCGTCTCCTTGCTACCAATACTAATGGCAGCCCCAAATTCAGCAACGGGAATTCTCGTCCTCCGTACAGGAGGTGTAGCGGCGTCTTTGGCCTCTTCGAAACCGCCTGCGATGAAGACTTTGCGGAGGAGGTTACGCAAGGCAATGTCGCGGCCTCGCTCGAGCGTTAGGTAGATGCGTCGTTTGACGAATTCGTCTTCGCCGGCTACGAGGGCGGCATCGAAGCCTGCAAGGTCGCCTTTCTTAATGCACCGTGATAGGGGGAGGAAAAGGTTTTGTAGTCGTGGGTAGGGCGAAAGTAGGGCGAGCATGGGGAGGGTGTGGGTAGTGAGGAGGTGGCATGGAATAAGGTAAGTCAGGATGAGTCTATCTTGCGTGTCAGTACATGAAAACCATGACTCGAGATGAGACATGCTTGCTCACTCTTTATTGCGGACTGCGTCCTTGTGGCATAATTGCCAAGCTTCTGTCAGGTTCTTCTCGGACTGAGGGGTTTAGCACGAGTGCAGTAATTGGATTTGAGTAGGCTCACCTCTGCGTAATTCTCATCTAGGAAATAGATGACTCCAATATAATATTTGAAAGTCACCTGGTGGCCTACTGGGAATTTGTCAAGAGTTGGCATATCGCCTCGATAAGCCTGGATTGCCTTGAGAATGTTTTTCGACAAGCTGATTGAGTTTAGTTTGAAATAGGTCTTGAATAACAGATTGATGATGTTGTAAATGCCCCATTTTCTCGATTCTCCAATTTCGGCCCTGGAGTCTATCAATACATGTCAAATTAAAGGAGTATTTTGGAGTGCCACAAACCTGTCAGCAAGGCATATCTGGAATATTCGATTAAGTTGTCTTGCAGCATCTTCGAGCTTTTCGTTTTTCTCCGCTTCGGGATTGAAGTCGTCTTGGAAACTGGTGACTGCGCCCGTGCCGTTTCCACTTCCCTCGTCTGCCTTGATAGCAAATATTCTCAGATACTTGCCGACCACGTATAGACAAGGCACCGTCCATGCCTCAAACCCACAGTTCGTGTAGCCCCGAATCAGGGCATTCAACACCTCTTTCCAAGCATCATACACTTTGCTCCACGCTGCCTGGGATTCAATTAGCTTAAATTCGGGAACCTTGGACGTTTCTGCAAAGGGGGTGGTAATAACACGTGATGTATATATTCCTCTCTTTTTTGTTTTAGAGCAGAACAAGTAAGATGGAGAGAACCAATGAGTAACTAGATACCTTTGTATTTCCCTTCTGGGCATTTTCTGCATTCAAGACTTCGCCTACAGCCTTCCAATACGCGTGATAAACATCAATCCACCCCTTGCTTTCATCGGGATCAAGCTTGAACGGTAGAATCTGCTGCTTTATGTCTTTCTGCGCCGCGGCAAAATTCGTACTTCGGAAAAAGTTATATAACCTCTGAGGTTGTGAGGGAGGAGGAATGGGAGAGAGCGTTTCGGAGAGAAGATAGCCATTCCCTTTCTCGTACGCTTCTCCGAAACCCTCAAAAATCGGATTCATGTTGTAGGGAGTCCAGATGGCCGTAATTGCATCAATCTTTTAAAATGAGTCTCGAGATTTGTGGTGGCTGGCTTGATAAGTCTGGCCTCAGAAGCTGGAGGTATAGTAAAACTCAGGGATAGTGGTGGTGTAGCATCCTGAGCGGGAAAAAGACCTCCTCTTGCAAAGCCTCAAGTGTGAGGCAGGAGAGAACACGAGTCAAATGGATCAATTGAATAGTGTACGACCCCAATTTCACATGGACTTCTGTCAATGCCGCTTCTCTTCTGTTTACATCGCCAAAGTGAGGGAGGCTCTTGCTCTGAATCGGAATTAGCGTCAACAGCACGTGATCCACAAGCGAGTCCGCACTTTTCTTTGCCGATTGATTTTCAGGATATTTCCGCTGATTTGCGACACACCACGACATCGACAACCACCACGGCCAGTACTTCAAAGTAAGCATCCCGACAGTCTTGACGGCTTTTCATCGTTTGCTAACACTCTAAAGATGGGTAAGCTATAGATTTCCTTTCCCTTCATAGCGGTGACGATGCGGAATTGCGAACTCGATATCTCGGCCTCGAATTTTCGCAAGACAATCCAGGACGACAAACAGGGGTTGTAGGGCATTAGGATTACCTGCAATGGAATCATTATATTGTATGCGGAATTATAAAGGGCTTTGAGGGTTGAGAGCGACTGTGATCGCGAAGGACTGAGCGAGTCTATTCCACCTCGAATTATCTTTCTCGTCGAGCACCACAAACATTTTACCAGCCTGCATTTGGAAAGAACAAGAGATGGCGTTAGAGAAGCGGTCGGGACATTTGCTGCATCACTCCGTCAATATCGACGCCTATTGGCATACTCGAGGAACAACTGCCAGGACTACGGCCGAATGATTTGATAATTATAAAGGACGAGGGCTAACAGCGTTCCATTAGGTCGTCTTACAGAATACCAGGTCATTGGCCGCCATCTGCCCTCCGAGGCAAACCCAGCGCCCAAGCTGTACCGTATGAGAATCTTTGCACCAAACACTGTGGTTGCCAAGTCCCGTTTCTGGTACTTCTTGATGAAGTTGAGAAAGGTCAAGAAGGCGAACGGCGAGATCGTCAGCTTGAACGTGGTGCGTAGTCTTGACCGAGTCGATTAGCAGTACTATGCTAATTGGACACTTAGATCCACGAGAAGCGCCCAATGAAGGTCAAGAACTTCGGTATCTGGATCCGATACGACTCCCGCTCCGGCACCCACAACATGTACAAGGAGTACCGTGAGATGTCAAGAACCGATGCTGTTGAGGCTCTCTACCAAGACATGGCTGCTAGACATCGTTCCCGTTTCCGGTCAATTCACGTATGTTTAAGCAGGAATGTCTACTTGTACAGGACCATTCTAACATCCATCCAACAGATCCTGAAGGTTGTCGAGCTCGAGAAGACCGATGACGTTAAGCGCCCTTACATCAAGCAACTCCTCACCAAAGACCTCAAGTTCCCTCTTCCTCACCGTGTATCCAAGGCAGCTGGCACCAAGATCTTCGTCGGAAAGCGACCATCAACCTTCTACTAAGCGGTTCGGGGAGTACAGTGTGGTTGGGGATGGGATGAATTGGTTTTGCACAGCATAAAGGGTTGTTTTCTAGCCTTTGCTCTTTGAGCCGGTCAACGAGAATAAAATGCATAAAGCAAGACATTGATCATGAAATATCTTGACCTTGTGAGACCTTGAGCAGATGTGAGAAGATCAAACTGCTCCGAGTAAACTGACCAAATAGCACTATAGCAGATACTAAGTTTTACTGGAAAGAAAATCCCGTCTTTGATATATTTGAAACTGATTCCAATCTAATGTTTTCTTGTTGCCCCTCCACTTACCTAGGTATGTTAAGCTAGTCCCCGTG
>QGMG01001159.1:0-11774 GCA_007825325.1 Lachnellula cervina
AATAGTATCTACTAAGTATTTATCTTCTTTAGACTATATAATTATCTATACTAAAAGTCGGCTTAATACTATTATAAAAGGGATACTATATTTTATAAAATAATATAAACTATAAGCTATTTCTTCTAAGCGCGATTTTCGAAGATAGATATAATTAAGAATACTATTAGATTAGAAGAGTAAAATATTTTCAGAGCTTATTTTTAACTTTAGAAATATATAGTATTATAGCAAATAAAGTTAATAGAGAGAGAATATAAATTAGCTAATAAAGGTATAGAAATAGAGTAGTTTAGAAAGTAGTATAAATAGTAAGATTAAGAAAAGGCTTCTATTAAGAGATTTAAAATAGAGTAAAGTAGTTAATAAAGTCTAGAAATAGCTTATACTTTATAAAAGATACTTAGAGGTGTAAATAGTTAAGATTAACTCTTACTTAGAGATTAGAAAATAAAGTAAATAAATAAATTAAAGAACTGCTTCTAGTTAGATTTAGAAATAGAATAGTATAGTAAATAAGTTAAGAAACGGCTTCTGCTTAGACTATAGTCTCGAAATAGAGTAATATATATAATAAAGTTAAGAAATAGCTTATATATAAATAGATATAAAAGATAGAGTTAGGAAAAGGCTTATAGTATAAGAAATAAAAGTTTAGAAATAGCTATATTTATATATAGTATAAAAGAATATTAAGAAATCGCTTATAATAATATCTATTCAGTAAAATAAAAAAATAAATCTCGATTTTTAAGAACTAAGTAATATATTATAAAGAATATCAAAATAGTATCTTTATTTCAGCTATAAAAGAATTATAAGGCGCTTGCTAGACTATTAATTACTATCTAGAAGAGTTATATAACTATTATTACTATATAGATATAATATTTCTAGATTAAGAATAGTAAGAAATATAAAGAATATAAGAGATACTAAGAAAAATTTAAAAAGAGAACTAGAAGCCTCTTTAATAAAACAAAACTACTAGTAAAAGACACTAATACTTAGGTTTCTCTTATTGTTTATAATAGAGCTAGCCGTATCCAATTATATAAATTATTAAATAGTTCTTATTAGCTTTTATTAATCTAAGACCTAATAATAAGTTAATACTATCTAAGCTTTATTATTCTATTTACTAATCTATACTAAAAGACTATAAACCCTTCGAGTATTTATAAGTTCCTTAAAAAGCAAGCTATTTCTAGTTACTAGAAAGAGATAACTAAAAATAAAAGTAATACAAGCTTACTAGATAGTAATATAAAATCAGTTAATAAAAATGTTTTAATAATTAGTATAATACTTATTATAGAGAAGATAGAACTAGATAGTATTATATTAGTCGATCAATTCTATATAAGTAAAAATAGTATAAATGCACCTAAAAACAAAATAATTAAGACTATTATTAAGAAGTTAATAGTTAATTTACTTAAAGAAGTAAATATTATATTATTAGTATAGTCTAAGAAGTTAAATAGAATATTAGTTAATACTAAGTAGTTAGAAGATATAATAATTAATATAGCTAAAGAATCTAGAAATCTAAAAGTAGACTTATTTAGAAAGAATATAGTACTCAATTTAGATATACTAAATAATACTATCTTCGAGTTTAAAGAGTCTAATAATATAATAGTTAATATAATTAAAAGTTCGAGTATTATAATAACTAGTATAGCTATAGACTTATAGCTTATAATAACTTATAATATTAGAGACTTAAACCTTATACTAGATATACCTATTAAGATAATAGTAATAGATATATAAAGTATAATAGTACTAGATCCAATAATCTTTAAGTATAATATAATAGATTTAGATATTCTAGAAGCGAAAAGCAGAGCCTAATAAGATATTAGAGAGAGCGATTCGATAGAAGCAGCTAGTGCACTTTATACTTTAAGCTAGAATCAAAATCTATTATCTAAAGGTCTTAGTAGTTAGTAAATAATTAATTAGTCGAAGATAGATCTAAAAGAACTACTTTAGAGCTAGGACTAAGTGTTTTAAAATAGATATTACTAGTAAGTAGTATAACTCTAATATAGTAGTATATATTAATCTCTAATAGATACTATCTTTTTAGTATTAGAATTATTTATTTAGAAGAAGAAAAAAGCTTTTAATAGATTAATTACTAGAATTACATCTATTAGCATTAGAATAAATAAAGTAAACTATTCTATTTTTTCTATTTTTGAATTATTTACTTCTTTTTTTATTATTATAATATTATAATAGAAATCCAATACTAGTCTAATTAAGAATTCTATACTACTACTAAGCTGAAAAGCGTAGTACTATATACTACTTTATTACTATTTAGTAGAAATATAAAACTAAGTAGATATTTATTAATATTATAATATTCCTATTTATAATAGTTATAATAAGCATATAATAACCTTTAGTAGTCCTAGAATTATATTCGAAAGCTTAAAGTAATTATTATAACTATAAATCTATTTATATTACTATTTTATTTATATTACTAAACTAAGTAATTAAGTTAGTATCTACTTCATTTCTAGCTTATTAATCTATTATCTAGAATAATTGCATTTATAGCTACGACTATTATAATTCTTATAATATTTCTTTTCTTTTATATATTATTTATATCTTTTCAGCTAGGCTTCTATTAAATCTAATCTTTATTATATACCTTTATTTTAGATATAAGAGCTCTCTTTTATAGTAGTTCGATTACTAATATATCTTAGCCTTTTACTTACTATCTTCTATAAGCTTATATAAAATAAAAAGTAGTAAGTTCTTTTATTTATAATTATTATAGCCTTTAATCTTCTTAATCTCTTTATTTTTCTCTTCTAGTAATAAATTAGTTATTAGTATAATATTCTTATATTAGATATAAAGCAAAGGCATCTTAAAAGAGAAACTCTTAATAAAGCTTTAGTTATACTAGTATAATATTCTATTTATAATCTTAGTACTAAACTAAACCCCTTATAGAATAAGATGCACCGATTATAAATATTATAAAAGTAGATTATAATTTCAATACTATTAATTATTCTAAGAGGCTAGTCGATAATCTAATATATTTCGAAGCTTATAATATTAAATAAATCCTAGATAGTAATGAGGCTAAAAAGGGGTTTATAGTACTGAGATTACTTTAATAGTCTTAAAGCATTAAATAGAATATTAAAATAGTATAATATATATACTAGAAAATAAAGAAAATAGATTTAGAGCTATATAGTTATTAGAAATAAAGTAGATTCTTTATTGATTAAAATATAAATATTAGTTCTAGAATTGAAATTTCGCTTTTATCACTCTTACTAATAAGTAATAATATACACTTCGCTTTTAGAAAGCCTAAAATCCCCCTCTCCGCTACTATTAGTAATAATATACGAATAAAATTAGTTTTAAGATAATATTTTTATAGATTTATTATATTCTTTAATAATTTCTAAATTTACAAACTAGCTTTTTATAATAAAACACTAAGTAACACTTTTATATACTATTACTATTTAATCTTCTCTAATCTTAAAGGCTTCTATAGCTAGGCTTTATCTAAAATGCTACTAGTAGTAGTACTTGCTCTAATAGTTAGTATAAAGAATATAATCTATCTTTAAAGTCTTATATTAGAAGCTTCGTATATATAAGATATACTAGTAATAATAGAAGTTCTATTACTATACTTATAGAAAGCTATTAATATAAAGATATACAAGTATAATAGTAGTAGTAGATCTTATAAATTATAATTTTTAAAAAGAAAAGAAGTTGCTTCTTTTATTTTTCTTTTTTATTACATCTTTAGTATATACTCTAATATAAAGGAAGCTCTTTAGTAAAATGTTTTAAATAGTATATAAAAGACTTTAATCTGCTACAAATAATACATTTATATCTTAATAGCTTTATACTACTTATAAACCTTAATCTCTTTATTATATCTCGATTTTCTTACTTTCTTATTAGTAATAATTTTAATATTACCTTAATAATTATAATAGTAATAAAGCTTATTATTAAATATAAAAAGGTAGGTACTATAATTAGCTTTGGTTTGTAAGTGGCTCTGTGTATAGCTCTAAGCAAGTAGCTTAGAAGTAGCTATAATAAGAAATAAATAAATACTACTTTTCTAAAAGTTATAACTAAAGTTATTAAGCTTACTCTTATTTAAGTTTCGTTTTAGTTTATTTGTATTATTTGTTTTATTAGTTATTATTTTAATATTTATTAATATATAATATTATAAGTATATATAATAGCTTAGCTTAGCTGTAAATAATAATAATATTCACCTCTAGAATACTAACCGACTATAAACACTTCTAGAAGATCTCCTAGATCTAGATAAACAAATTTTAAGTCTTTTTGTATTTATTAGAAACAAATCTAAAGTAATAGCTATTAAAGAGCTAGCTAAGACCTTCTCTCCACTACTAAGATATAGCTATAACTTAAGCTACTAATTCTAGTATAATAATAAGTTAAGCTAGAGAAGCTAAATAAAGTTAAATAGTAAATAAAGGCATAGAGAGATACACTTTTATATCTATTCACTAAGCATCTTTAGTAGTAGGCCTATACTACTTATTAAAAGGAATCTATTTAACTTTAATAAACTAAAAGTGCTAGTAATAAAGAAGTGCTATAAGATAGTAAGTAGACTAATAAATACAAGAATGCTATTCATTTTAACTTTATTTGAATCTGCTAATAAGATCTATTTTAAGCTTCTTTTATTATTTATTAATATCTTTTACTTTTTTATAAATAATCTTAGAAATTTAAGACTAATTATATAATGTTTAGCCTTTTAGCTAGATTTAGATTAGCTCTTAACTCTACTAAAATCTATACGCTCTAAAGTTATAATTATAATCGAATGAGATAAGTATAGCTATAATAATAATAAGTCGGCCTCGAGGGCCTTTATATAAATATTAAGTAAGAAGATAATAATAAATATCTTAGAACAATTCTTAGAAATCCGAATTCTTAGTTTAGAAGCTTATTATAAAACTCTCTTTAATAAATTATATTATTAAGAGCTTTTCGAGCATTTATTAAATTTTTCTAATTAGATAAGAGAAGCTAAGATCTAAATGCAAACTCTTTTCTTAGCTTACTACTTTGCTATTTTCTTTTATTATACTTTAAATTATATAGTAGCTACTTCGACTAAGCTCTTTAATTTTATATTTATATTATAAATTAATAGTCTAGTATCGGCTAATCTAGGGGAATATCTAATAGACTTTCTAAATAATATTAAAACCTTATAAAAGCTATTATAATTTACTATTCTTATAATAGCTTCTAGCTTTCTATAAAATACCTACCTACTAGATATATATTATAAGTTAATCTTTATACTTTAATATAGCTAATAGAGCTATAGTCTTCAATTCTTTAAAAGTCTTCTACTTCTTTTATAAAGAGGTATATTATAAAATCTATTATATAGAAGTTCTTATATATAAAGAATTAATTTATATAATTCTTTTATCCGGCTTTATTAAACTCTTAAAAGATGAATTTATAAAGTAAGTGAATGCCTTTTCTAGACTTTCCAACGCGTTTAGCTCTATATAGTATTAATAAAATATCTTTATAACTAAATGCAACTAGTATATCTTATATTCAAAAATATATACTTTATATATATAAGTACAAAGCTACTATACTAGGTACCTTATAGTTATTATTTATATAATACTTATATTTGAAAGTATAAGAAAAGAACTAATATATAGACTTATAATATTTATAAGTGCTTTCTTTATAAGTAAGAGACCTTAGGCTTTATTATTAATTTCAAACTACTAATAGCTACTCTTCGGCTCTTAAGTATAAATAGAGATAGTATAAGAGCAATTTATATCTTAGTTATTTTATAAGCTTTATAAAAGCTAGTTAGTTTACTATTTCTAGTTTATAAGAATTTTAACTTTATATTTAGTATAAGTACTAGTAAGTGAAGTTCTATAAAAGCTCGAAAAGTAAATACTAACTTTATTTAAAAGGGATTATTATCTTAGCTTTCTGCAAAGAACTTTTAATAAACAACTATATTATACTTTATAAATAAGTAGCTAAATAAGCATTTATATTATATCTAATATTATTATATTTATTATAATTGATTTCTGTATTTACTAATAGTATATACCTAATCTAGAATCTGAATATAACTCTTTAGAAGGTCTATAGAAAATATAAAACTATTCTCGATTACTTAAATATAATAACTATAAGTATTAAAATAGAAATAGTTGCTTATATAATAAAACCAGATCTATTCCTTTTTATAAACTATAATAAGCAAAGAGATCGAAAAGATATAAAGTATAAGTATAGTATTTTACTTAAAGATACTTTAGTATAAGAAATATAAAATACTATAATTCTTATATAGATCTTACTCTAATTGAATTTAGTATAAGATCTATATTTACTACTTTAGAATTCTTCACTTCTAAAAAGATTATAAATCTAGAAAAGTTCTAAAATAGAAGCTTAATAGATAATAACTCGCTTAAACTTACTTTAAAGAAAATAAAGGCATTTAATTATAATAACCCTTTAGCTAAAAGATCTATTCTAAAAGTGTTCTTAGATACTAGAAAGTCTTTTAATTAAGATTCTAAAATGTATAGTTTAAACTCTTAATAAAGAGATCTATAGTTTATTCGACTCTTTTAAATACTTTAATTATTTATTAATAGTTAAGAAAATAATTATATTATCTATAAATAGAAAGTAAGGAACTATAAAGAGGAAAGAAGATATAGCTAGTATTTTTACTTTAACTTTAACTTTCGTAGCTGCCTTTTCTAGCTAAACAATTTAAGTAAAATACTTAAAATAAAAATCTATATACAGAAAGCTATACTTCACTCGAAAAAATTAGATTAACTTATATATTATATTATTATAAAGTTCTTTATATTCGAGTTAGAAGTTAAAAGCATTTTATAAAAAGAGAATAAATAATATTTATACACTAGTTATATTCTTTATTACTACTAAGCTAATACTTTTATATTTAAGGCATTATTAGAAAGGCTAATAAAATCATTAATAAAGTTTCTTCTTCGAGATTATACACTTTTAAGATCTATTTAAGATTGCTTATCTTTTATAAAAGATAGGAATTTTAGAAAGAGAGTGTGTTTTAATATTACTAATAAAGAGAACTTAGTCTCGCTTCAACTCTAAGAGAGAGGCTCTAAATTATATAATATAAACAGCTTTCCATTTTCAGTCAATTAGTTAATAGAAGTATAAAGCTTAGAGTAGCTATTTAATCGATTAGATAGTATAAAAAGAAAGCGAAAGAATAATAATAAGGGATTACTAAAGAAGCGCTAGTAGTAGTAAGCAAAATATATATAGTAGCAAAAGAGATATTATAAAATAATTAACTTAGAAGCTTAAATTCTTCTTACTTATATCTTATTCTTAATTTTTATTATAAAATATATCTTAATTCTTATATTAATCTAAACTCTTTATCTAACTAGTCTATTTATTTGTTCTATACTAGTTATTAGAATATATAATTATATATAGTTATAATACTAGCACTAATAAGAGCTATTAACTTATAAACACCTCTTATAAGTTCTTAACTATCTATTTTCCTTTTTTTCTTTTTATTTCACCTCTTATACTATTAGAACTTTCTAAAGTGACTTTATAATACTTTATTACTTAACTAATATAGATCGGCTAGGATTATATAAGAAGAGATTAAAAGTAGCTTCTTATAAATATATTTAATTTATTATATAGTTCTCTCTTAATAGAAATGTACTAGTAGATAGAACTATTAAATTATATTATAATAGTTAAATAAACTTAGCTCTATTTTTAATTCTACTTAATAGTATACTTATAGTAGAAGCGATAAGTATAAGCAATGCTAGAATCTATTAATATTATATTATTAGTAAATGAAAATTAGTATTTTACTTATATTAATACAGAGAATAGTATAGTATTTATTAGCCTTCATTTCTGTATTATTATTATAGCTAGACTACAATTTAATAGAATATACTAGTATAAAGTAATAGATATCTTCTAGTTAGTTAAATTATTATTATAATTTATATTATAAAAGATATTAGTAAAAGAGTTAAATGCTATATTAAATAAGAAGAAAGAAGAAGCATTTATATTAGATACTACTTATAATTATAGTTCTACTTAGTATTAATTAACTAATTAAAGTAGAATAAAGCTATACTTATCTTATAATCTTATTTGCATTTAATAATTAGTAAAGAGTAATTATAATTAAAATGTTTCGTAATAGAATACTAATAACTTCTTTATTATAAAAACAAATTCTAAGAATAATAAAACCCCTTTCTCTTAAGCGAAGGCTATTATGTACTATTCATATTTAGAAGACCTATAAGTGGCTATAATTAGGCATTCTAATAGTTTACTAATCTAAAATCCTAATAGATTATTTACTTTATTTAATAAAATAAAGTATTAGTTCTTTATTTACTAGAATAGTCTTTTTATAAAGTAAAGAAAAAGGTTCTATATCTAGGAAAGGTATAAAAAGCTTAATAAAAAGAAATTAAAAGAAGAAATTAGATTAAAGAACTATTAAGAGAAAAGAGTATTAGAGTATATAAGCTAGTCGAAAAAAGAGTAGAAAGTAATATAAATCGAGAGGTCCGCTTAATATAATAGTAGCGAAAGTGCATTTATTTATATAAATAAACAGATTTTATTAAAGCTTAAGATTCGAATAAACTTATTAAAGAAGAGAAAAAGAATCTTAATAGCCTAATTAAGATAATAGATTATACTCTTATAAAAAGGTTCTCTAAAGTTGTTTTATAAGCTATTAAGAATAAGAAATAAGCTATTCTATAGTCTCTGCTTAAAATATAGCTTTGTAGATATTAGTTCTAGATTAGTAAACTATAAAATAAAGCTAATAAGATTCTAGAAGAGATTATAAAGAGAAGAGGGATATTATATATTATAAATAATAGTAAAGCCTAAAAATAGAATATATATTTATTATTATTAAAATATAGTCTATAGCTAATAATTATTATATAACTGTAAATTTTATTATACTAGATTATAATAGTTCAATTTGAAGATCCTGCTTTAATAAGATATATATAAACTATATTTATAATATAGACTCTCTTTTTTTATTTTAATCTACTTTACTAAGCTATAGCTAATCTGCTTTACTAAGCTATAGCTAGAATAGTAGTATCTACTACATCTATAGCCTTAATATTAAAGGCTTATATCTTCTAAATAATAGTAATAAAAGTAAACTATATTCTCTAAGAGATTAGTAATATCCTCTTAATAGTAATATTTGTACCGACTAAGAAGGGAATAGAGAGCTATATAGATAATAGAATACATTCTACTATTAATCTATTATTTAAAAAGCTTAAAGCTAATAGCTAAGTATATAGTCTAAGACTTATTATTTTTTAAAGCTAATAAAATTAAAAATAAGTAAACAATAGTAGCAATTTAATATACTTAGAATTTGTAAGCTAATTACTTTTTCTTTTAGCTTCTTATTAGTAAACCTTATTACTATTAATATTTAAGGAAATAATTCAAATATAAAAAGTAATAGTCTTTAATTTACTCTTAGTCTAATTACACATTTCGAGCAAATAATTAAGATACAAATTAGAGAAGGTTCTATAATAGATCTTCTTTATCTTATATAACTAATATATTTCTTATAAAATATATTAGTATAAAGAGATTGAGACTAGTATATATCTATTAGAATTTAGAATTATTCTAAAAATAATATAGCAAATTCTAAGTATATACTATAGCTTATTACTTAGTTAATATTATATTCGAATATTATTTAAGATTATTTACAATCTATTAAAATTTCTATAGCGCTTATAAAGAGTGAAATGAAGTAATTATAGTATACTTAAGCTCTCTTAGATTATATATCTTTAGTTTATTTAAACCTCTTTATATTTTTGTCTTATAGTATTATATTCTTTTAAAAGCTATTAAGTGTTTATTATATACTCTAAAGATATTTATAAGATATTTATATAGTCTATAGAACTTCAGTTTACTATATACTCTAAAGATAGTTGCGAGGTGTTTATATAGTCTATAGAACTTTAAAATGCTTTATATAGTTCCAAATACTAGTAGTAATATAGTCTACTTCTAAACTAGTAATCTTATCTACGACTTCTTTACTTCTTAAAGTGTTAAAGATTATTATAAAGGGTGCTTTTTAGAGGATTCTTTTCTATTTAGCTTTAATTAGTATTATAGTTAGATATTAAACATTTAAGGCTTACTAAAACTATAATACCTTTATAGATAGTACTAGTAATATTCTAACTCTAAACTCTACTAATAATCGATTATATATATAGCTAGACTTTATTTAGCTTAGAATAAATGCTTTTATTTTATTAAGAGAGGTGTTTATAAAGCTTGCTTTTAAAATAAGCTACGTAAAGCTAGCTCCCTTTATATTCTTATAATAGTATTTCTATCTATATATAAGAAGTGTTATAAACCTCTAATAAATAATATTTGTATCTATTTAATACTCTAGCCTTAGAAGGTACTTAATAAGTTAAATAATCGAGTTAGATTTAAGATTAACTCTAGTAGCTTATTTAATATTAAAAAGTAAATATAATACTAATTTCTATATTCTAATCTTATTTAAATACTAGTAGTAAATGCTAGAGTAGAAGATGCCTTTACTAATAGTACTTATATAATCTTATTATCTCTTAATATCTTTTATGCAGTTCTATTATTTTTCTATTATACTCTTTAATAATAATCTTTTCTAGATCTTCTAGAATTGCTTAAAATCTAAACAATTAGTAATATTAGTAATTCTATCGCATTTATACTTAGTAATAGTACTTAAAAGTATTTCGATTAGTTTATAATAAAGATCGAGTTTATCTTCTATATTTATAATAGTAGTATAGTATATAAAAGAGATAAAGTAGCATTATACGAAACTATAAATAAATACAAATATAATCTAAACTATAATTTTTCTTAAAGTAGTAATAAGCCTATTATATTAATTAAATATTCACTTCTAATACTTTTCTTAGCTTATTACTCTTACTCTTATCTTAGCTTACTATTAGTACTACTTTTCTGTAACTCTTATTACTTTAATTTAATATTATTTATATATAGCTAATTTGTAGCTTATAGTTCTTATATCTAATAGCTTTCTAATCTACTAGTATTTAGCTTTAAAGAAGATAAGATACTATTAGTTCTAATCGATTCTCTTATTTCTAATTTCTTATATATAAGTGTAAGGCATTCATTTTTATTATTCGAATTAGATAATATATATTAAGCAAACTAGACTATCTTTATTTCTAGTTTTTATTTCTTTAATCAAATATTTCTACTTTATATAATAGTACTATAATAGAAGATAAGTAAGTATAAACTTATATATCTTCTATTATATATAATCTTAGATAATATAATTCTTTATTCTTAAATTATAGCCTAATAGACTCTAAAATTTATTTGCTTATATTTATCGAAAAGATATATAAGAAAGAAGATCGACTTAATTAAGTATAAATCTAAATTTCGCTTCTATTTTATATTAGTCAAGCTTAATAAGAAAGGAGATAACACTCTATTATATTATATATTATATAATAAAATTCTAATTAAAGCTAATCTAAAAGTACTAACTACTAATAAGTAATTATAATTAT
>QGMG01001160.1:0-11773 GCA_007825325.1 Lachnellula cervina
GCCCTGCACGCCGGCCACGGCGACCGCGTCCCCGCCAGCACCTTCCGGCTCGTCAACACCCCCTCGACGCCCCCCATAAAAGTCCTGATCCTCGAAGGCTGGCTCGTCGGCTTCCGCTCTCTCCCGCCCCACCTGATTGCAGAAAAACAAGCCGCGCCGTCTTCGTTGACGCTGGGAAAGCACAAATTGGCGCATTTGGAATACGTGAATGAGAGGTTGAAGGAGTATGATGTGTTGACGGATGAGTTTGATGCGTTTATACATATTGATGCGCGGGATACGCAGTGGGTGTATGGGTGGAGGGAGGAGCAGGAGGCGGTGTTGAGGGCGAAGGGGGAGGGGGGAATGAGTAGGGAGGAGGTGGTTAGGTTTGTGGATGGGTATTTTCCTGCCTATGAGCTTTATGTGGAGGGTGTGCGGAGCGGGGTGTTGAAGGGGAAAGGGGAAGGGAGACAGTTGAGGTTGGTTGTGGGGAGGGATAGGAGGGTTGAGGAGGTTGTCGTAATTTGAGCGTTAGGAGTGACTTTACTGGGAGGTAGAACATGCGTGTCCTGGAGGAAAGGAGGTTTGGAAAGACAATATTGATGATATGATTGCATAGCAAGGCTAAAGCGCAATGCTAAAGCAAATGGGTATCTGATATCTGTAGAAAACGCCAACATGCTAATACACTTCCCACACCACTTTTCCGTACCATGCCAATGCCATCCGAAGCTCCGGTGCCCATGCAAATACATCCCACTTCCTTCTTCCTAGATCCAGCTTCCTTCTTCCCAAATCCAGTCTTAATGCAGTTCCATATCTCTAACCTATTCTCAAGTGCGTGCGCTCCTGTGGCACGAACCATTTATATCGTGACATTAGCCCGTAGAAAGTTCAAAGCAATATCGCCCAGTCTCCCAGTCCATGACGAAGCAACATATCTGATGCCTTACAAGTAGTCTCTCGCCTAATGTACCTCTCGAAGCTCTAAAGATCTTCCCTTAATTTCTCAGCCATCGCATGGCTAGACGGAGAATTAGCTAGGGTAAGTAGGAGAGGGGATAAAACGCTAACCAAGCACATCTAACTATGACTCGAATTGCATATCCGATGAGGAATAGTACCAATAGCAAATCCGGCAAGAGCGAAGCAATCTCGAAAAGAGACAAGTATATTAGACCTTGCCCCGAAGAACATCCTCTCCAGAAGCCTTCATGTCCTTAAGCTTGGCATCATAACTCTCATACTTCCGTCTGACTGCTTTCTCTCTAGCCTCAAGCTGATTCTCAAAAGATTCTGCGATGCGACGCTTCTCATCCCGTGCCTCCTTCATTTTCTTCATCAAATCCATCATATTTGTTAGAATGTAGTCTCCTGCTTGCTGCCACTCGTCGGAAGGCATTTGGGCAAAGAATTCGGCTCGTGCTATATCAGCCTGATCAAGACTCATGATGGATTCAATCTTCTGCTCCATTGTGATCTTAGACGATGAAAGCTCTTTTGGAACGCTATAGGCTTCTATCTCAGGAACTATCTCCCAGCTCTCGGTTTGAAGCTTAGCGTATGGCATGCTTAATAACTCCTCGTCGGTATAATCAAGACTAGAAGGTGCCTCCGTCGGGGTTTGGTGTTCGTCAGATTCTGGATCCTGTCCACCATTTTGAAAGTTGGATGGTGCGCCTATGTCGAAATCATGTTCTCTGTCATCCTCTTGAAATATTGCCCTATCTACTCGTTGCGGATGTCTTGGGTTATTTGTGACATGCCCAAGAGGTTCATTAGAACGTCCTCGTTTTTTCGAGTGCTTGCTCTTCGGACTAGCCGCAATTTCTTCATGACCTGGTCGAATCTGTAGGTTTGGATGGGCGGCAGGTTGTTGCTTTGGACGCGAACGATTCATGTTGGTAGGGTTTGCTTGATGCCTCGCCATATCCTGTTGATGTTGTTTCAAATATTGTCGGCTAGGTTTTCGATGAAGCCCTGGTGAGCGTTCTTCAAAAGCAGGTATATCGATATCGTTCTGCACAGTTTCGTCCTCTGCTTCTTGATCCTCCTCCATAGGGAAGTCGTTCTCGCTTCCGCGTAAATTGTAACCTTGTTGGTAGGTGCCAGTTTGCTGGCTGAATGGAATTTCATCCATATCAATGCTTGTCTTGGTTTGATCCCAGTTTGTAGAAATTGTATCTTCGAATGGGTTTTCTCTCTGGGTTGCTTGTTGAATAGGCTCCATTTGCTGCTGCTCCGGATAGTACTGCTGTTCCTGATATTCGTTTTCGCCAGCTGGATAGTGATGGAGTGGAAAAGCCGAGTGTGGAGCAGAAATGGTATTGGCAGGCTTCTGCTTTGTGCCGGCCTTCACTCTCGCCGTCGCTGCCACAGCAGCACGGGCGGGGTTTACGCCAAGTGGCGGGGTGTTATTACGCTGAGGCTTGCTGCTTTGGACCAAGTCATCTTGAGTGGGGTTGTAATTCTCCTGATTACGTTGAGCCTCTTGGCTCTTGATAAATCGGCTGGCCATCTTGAGTCCGGTCTGTGGCGAGGTGAAATGGGAATTGATCGCGGGTAGTTGAATGCAGGTGGAACGGACGTTTAAGAGTAGGAAGGCCTGCAGTGGACATCTGTTAGCAATATAGTCTTAGGGGCTGCTTGCTATGAACGATTGGAGTCCTGCAACTCACCAAGGTGATTCAATGTATTGCTATCTCAACCTTACCGTGTCACAGATTTAGAATTCGAGTATAAACGCAGAATTGCTTCAGCTCGAGAGAGCAGTGCGGCTCAGAAACGCGGTGTTGATGGGCACCACAGGGCGTTACCTACCGCTAAAGAATTCTCAGCGAGGGTACTTCAATTGTGTCTCATAAACGTCCACTGCCTTGGCTTAAGGGAGAAGATGTTTGAGAAAGACCCCACCGTGGCACGATTGAGGTTGCTTTTAGAGATTAGCGAACGCGAGGAAAGACGCGAAGTCGACACCTAGGTACGTGAGCACGTGCCCCCTTCACGTGATTGTTTTTGCATGCAGATTTTGATCTTGAAGCTGCTCCATAGGTAGATAAGTAGGTGGGAATTGGGTCGGTTTGTTCTAAAATACTTGAATCGTTCACCTTCAAGTCAAATTGTGTGGAAGGCGGAAAATCCAACACAACAATTCCGAAAGAGGCACGCACGCACTTCCCAGTAAGGATATCTCAACATTTACCCCATGACAATATGTATTGTTACCGTAAAATACCTATATGAACTACAAAGCCTGAGTCAGATTTCAACCCATCAATCAACTCGTTGTCAGGCAGCCTCCATACCCTGAATGCCTTGTAGAATGCCTTGAGCCAAGCCTCAAACACCTCTGCTGAGCGAAGTTGTTGAGCCACAATGCAAACGGTCGGACACTCTTTCTCCTTGGCTGTGTCTGGGAGTCTTAGTTGACAAGCATCAATGCAAGTCTGCACTAATGGCTGAATAAGAGCGTCGTTGTAGATACAATCACAAGCTACCACAGCATCAAAACTATCCGAGCCTAACAGAGACGTCGTCACTTCATCCGTCTCCCAGTCGAGAGGCTTAGCAGTGATATTGCTCGTGTTCTGAGCAACATTGACCGATGTAGAACCTCTCTTCGGCTTGACATTGCTTTTCCGGCCTTTGCTTGTTGAAGTTGACATCTCTCGACAGTTCTCAGCCAGGTTCTGATGCAAAAGCTTCATCACATAATCTTGATCCGTCAAGACATAGGATGCCACGTGTGGGCCAAGCGTCAAGCCAATAATCCCAGATATACCGCATCCTAGCTCAAGAACAGCAGAGCTGCTGTCGAGAATGTCGTGTTTGAGAAATGGATTTGTGGGAGTAGTGATCCATGATGCAAATAAAGGCGTGATCTTCCAAACAACTGGTCACGTCAATTATACAGCTGATGCATCTAGGGCTATGGGACGAACTTGCGCCAGTTGTTCCACCTCCCCGGTTTGAGGATAGAATTGTTGGTGATTGGTGGATGGTCAGGTCACGATCCCCTATTGTAAGTTCCAGAGTTGAGGCTTTCGAATCAACGAAACCAAGATTTTGGGAGGGAATTGACTGCGAGAAGAGCAGGAACGCTTCTAGAGAGAATGATCAGCTATGGAAGACATCAAAAACATAGCTCTAAAATCCACCTTCTTCGGGATCTTCAATCTCAGGGCCCAACGCATGAAGTAAAGATTTAATAGTCATCCGTGAGACCTAGATCACGCGGATTAGATTTTTAAATCCTCTGGGTTGTTGAAGAGTTTTGTGGGGTGAAAAACGAGACTGTAGAATAATGGAACACTGGTGGAAGAATTCATTGTCATCCTCAACATTGCAAGGCGCTATTCAATAGGTGGGGCTGCCATTCATTCGTAGCCAATACCTACAGTATGGTACATGAAACATTTAAAGGAGTAAAATATGAGTTCGGAAATGCTTGTACCCTACCCCTGATGTGTCTTGGGTCTGTGAAAGGTAAGGTTCTGGAGAAAATGGATGCCAGCAAAGTTGGATCACCAGATAGCTTGAACAAATATTTGTTGTGTACTGTACCTACCGTATCACTCACTCACTGCATCACCAGTATCGCTGCCCTGTACAGCCTGGTCTGGCCTGAATACCTAGATGCTGAAGTGTCCAAGGCGCATCGGACACTGAAGCTGTTTGGGGACTTTCAGTGGGGTGGAGGAGGGGAGACCCTGTCAGCCTGGCCTGTATCTGTCTCCATTATGCTAGGGGGATTAACGGAGTAGTGTCCGCCCAAGATCTTGTCCTAGCCTGCCCTGCCCTGCCCTGCTAGGCCCGGTCCTGTACGCAATGCAGCGTCATGGTTTTTGCCTCGCAGATCGCAGCTCCGGGTCAACAAACCTCAACAAAAATCACCACCACCAACCAACTTATTCACCGTCTCTCTCTGCACGGCGAATAACAACCTACACCTGCATTTTCTCCTACTATTATTGCCTCGTAGGCTTTAATACTTTGCCCATACTTGTACTCTTCCTTTGATACCCCTTGTCGCACGCAACATGTCTCTCAAGAATGCCACCGTCCAGGCAAGAATCGTCAAGAAGCCTCCCTTCAGTCTCGAAGCCCCCGGCTACGAGCCCGTAGAAGGCGAGACCATCCCCCGCAGACATCCTCTGACCGTCAACAAGCTCAAGGACCGTCCGGAAGAAGGTATTGCGACAGTTTTCGACGTCGTGAAGCGCGGTTCCGAGAAGTTCGGCAACGCGAAAGCTCTCGGGTCCCGGAAGCTCATCAAGACCCATAATGAAGTCAAGAAGATCAAGAAAGTGGTAGATGGCCAAGAGCAGGAGGTCGAGAAGAAGTGGACATACTTTGAGCTTGGCGCATATGAATATCTGAGCTACCATGAATACGAGAAGCTCACCCTCCAGCTTGGAGCGGGATACCGGAAACTGGGCATGAACAAGGACGACAGAATCCATATCTTCGCTGCGACAAGTGCACACTGGTTGGCAACAAGTCATGCTGCTGCCTCCCAATCTATGCCAATTGTCACAGCCTACGATACCCTCGGTGAAGAAGGTCTCAAGCACTCCTTGGTGCAGACCAAGGCCAAAGCAATCTTCCTGGATCCCCATCTTCTACCCACACTTTTGAAACCCCTGAAGGAAGCTACAGAGATCAAATACGTTATCTGGAACAGCCAAAATGAGGTCAAACAAGAAAATATTGACTTGCTCAAGAAGACTTACGACCGTCTCACAATTTTGAGCTTCGAGGAGCTGAGAAAGCTCGGCGAGGAGAACCCGGTGGCTCCTGTTCCACCTGGCCCAAAGGATCTTTGCTGCATTATGTATACTTCTGGTTCTACTGGGCCTCCAAAGGGTGTGCCAATCTTGCATGAGGCGGTTATAGCTGCACGTACGTAATTCCAGACTTCGCCTATAGTCCCTACTGACAATTTCAGTTACTGGTGTAAGTGTCATTGTAGAGCCATATCTCGGCCCTGGTGACGGTCTCTTAACCTACCTACCTCTTGCCCACATCCTCGAATACGTATTTGAGAATGCCGTTCTATATTGGGGAGGAACTATGGGTTATGGCAACCCAAAGACGTTATCCGATCAATCCGTCAAAAACTGCAAGGGTGATATCAGGGAATTCCGACCAACAGTGCTTGTTGGTGTACCTGCAGTATGGGAGTCTATTAGGAAGGGTATCGTTGCAAAAGTCAACAGCAGTGGTGCCATTGTCAAGAATCTATTTTGGGCTGCACTCTGGGCAAAGAATAATATGATGCTCTATGGTCTCCCAGGCGCTGGCCTCCTCGACGCGGTAGTCTTTAAGAAAGTCAAAGAAGCGACTGGAGGAAAACTTAGAATCTGCCTGAATGGAGGCGGCGCAGTCTCAAAAGATACCCAGCGCTTCCTCTCCCTAGCCGTCACGCCCATGATCAATGGCTATGGGTTGACGGAAACTACCGCGATGGGCGCACTCATGGACCCCCAAGAATGGACTGACGACGCCCTCGGCGATATCCCTGGCTCTGTCGAGGTCAAGCTCGTTGATTTCCCCGACGCTGGCTACCACGCAACCAACAAGCCAAACCCCCAAGGCGAGATCTGGATCCGGGGCACCCCAGTCCTGAAAGAATACTACGAAAACGAGGAAGAAACCAAGGCCTCTCTCACTCCTGATGGTTGGTTTAAGACGGGCGATATTGGCGAGTTCGATCATAATGGCCATCTCAAGATCATCGACCGCAAGAAGAACTTGGTTAAGACCCTCAATGGCGAGTACATCGCTATCGAGAAGCTGGAGGCAGTATACCGTGCCGCAACTGTCGTAGCGAACATCTGCGTATATGCCGACGAGCAGAAGACAAAACCAGTCGCCATTATTGTCCCCGCCGAACCTGCTCTCAGGAAATTAGCTGAGAGTATTGGCGTTGATGGACAAGGTATTGAGGATCTTGCACACAACGAGAAGGTGCAAAATGCGGTATTAAAGGAGTTACAGCAAGCAGGACGACAAGGAGGTTTAAGCGGAATTGAAATTATCGAGGGAGTTATCGTAGCAGATGATGAGTGGACGCCTCAGAATGTAAGTGTCTCTCCCCTGCGCTTGAGATACTCGGAAAGAATACTAATTCGAACTAGGGATTGGTCACCTCAGCTCAAAAGCTGAACAGAAAAGTTATCCTAAACAAATACAAGAAGAGGGTTGATGCTGCCTACGGGCAGAATTAGAGGCATCGGGGAATAATGGGCGAGGAGTATTTAGATGATAATGGAGAGCAAAACGCCAAAATGGCAACAATAGCAGTTTTTTTGGGGGGTTGGTGGTGCTCTGTATAGTATGTTATTATATCCGTCAGCCTTATAGCTAGCCATGAAATTAGTCTTCCTATCAAGCCAGGGTCTTCCTGCTCCAAGGTGTGTGACTTTGGAAGTGGAAAAACCGCGTCATGAAATTTAGTCCTTGGCCAAGTTCACCAACACTTTTGCGCTTCTATTACGAGTATACAACACGATTTCAATAACTATTGCACTTTATATCTCAAATTTATCTTCATACACCTACTCACTTACTCCACGTTGCTCCCCAAGCTAGAAACTCCTAAAAGTTGCTTGGGTGTTTAAGCCGGGTGCTCTGAAAGAGGCCAGCTATACTGCTTATGTTTGAGCGGAGTACATCTGTACCTTCTCTAAATGTGCAGATTACGTACCCGCAGACTCTGGCAGGAACATGAATACTCTCAGCAAATAATAGATAGCCGTTAGGCATGTCCTTTCTGCAAGGCAAGGCAGAACTCTCAATTTCACAACTGCGCTCACGAATATTGAAGTTCGATACCCATTCGCTGGGGCCAAAAAACCCAAAACCAAAACCAAAGCCTAGACTATAAAACGTCAAAAGCGTCTTCTCTGTCTTATAAACATAAATCGTCGAGCCAGAGTACAATACCACGCATGTTTGCAAGCAGACTTGGGCATCCGCTAGGCTATACCCCTGAATATCCGGGTAGAAGCTCTAGGGTGTCCGTCGGGCTCCATCTCAACGGGTAGTAAATTTACGGGTACGGGTACGGGTCCGGTATCCACCCGTAGGCCAGGGGTACCTTAGGTACGGTACCCCCGGGCGCAAGTCTGTCTGCAAGCATTTAGAATCCATCGCTCTTGCTACACCTGGCCTGGTGCACTGTGACCACCGACCAAGCCCTTTTCCTTTCCCTTTCTTCATCCCCCCCCATCCTCCATTTAACTGTGTAGAGCATCACCAGCATCAGCCAGCGAGATCCCACCCCGACAACCTCATCTAGGGAATGAAATTGTACAATCAATTTCACGCAGCCAGTAGAATACTATCATGAATGAGACTCTTTCTTCGTCTCTAGACTCCATCCCCGTCTGTCCGAGATAGTAGAGTCCCGGCTTTTCTCGAATTACGGTGTGGTCGAGAAGTGTACCCTTCCCCATGACGAATACACGAACGAGAGTCAGGGCTTCTGTTACGTTCAAATGGCCACTGCTAAGGCTGCAAGTGAAAGGCCTCGTGGTCAGATAATTGAAGGACAAACCCCGAGCACAGAGGAGGATACTCTGACTGGCAACAGAGGTCATCCCTCCCGTCTCGAGGTAACCACCGACTCGCCGAGTGATATGGAAATCGCCCAAGAGAATGAGCCACCAGAGCCACTATATTGCCATTGTAATGGAGCTTCTTCTGGGGAGATGGTAGTCTGTGCTGTGGAGGATTGCGACAAAGAGTGGTTTCATCTCAACTGTGTGAGCTTACAGGTGGTGCCTAAGGGTAAGTTCTATTTCCTGACTCGACTATAACACTTGCTGAAAACAAGATCTTTCAGGAAAATGGCATTCCGAAGCCTGTGAAGCAAAGAAAATCAACCCCCGGACCCAGGATGTCAATCCTGTCCATCCTGTTCATCCTAGGCCTAGACAATGAGAAGCAACAACGGATGACCCCACCAAACCTCTCAGAAACAAGTCCCATCCAAAGTGCTGCTGATGGTGCTTTTAACGACGAGAAATATGCAGAATCATATAGTGGCAAAGGCATGTCAGGCGAACATGACTATTCTGCTCCCGACACGTTGTTCATCGGCAACCTTCCTTTTGACACTAATGAGCATGTTATTAGTGAGGCATTCAGCAAATACGGAACTGTCGTTAATGCCAGAATTCCTAGGGATATGTAAGTTATTGCCGTTCAAAAATGCTTTATGCTAATCGTATCTAGGTATTCCGGAGATCCTAAAGGTTTTGGATATGTCACTTTCGATTCATTTGATGGTGCCAAAGCTGGGTTCGAGGCCATGAGGGGACAAGAGATCGCAGGTCTTCCAATAAACCTTGACTACCCAGCCTCCAAGTATCACGCAGCCTCGCAGCCTCTCGATGGCAGCTCTGCAGCTGCAAACCCTATACTCCAGCAAGGCGATAGTGGTTCCGAGCGTCACAACTACTTGCCGAGAAAATCCCTACTCACAGTACAGTACCAAAAACAATCACTAAAAAGCCGGTCCCTCACATTCCGGAACCTGAAGCACCTGATGTCCGAAAGCCCGATGACAAGCCGACTGAAAATGAGCTGAAGACGGCGCTTGGCATATATTTCAAGCAAGAGGATATTCATAATTTCAGATGCCAAGTTCCGGGGTGTACGAAGTTATTCAAGGAAGAGCATTTCTGGAGGAAGCATCTTAAAGCCCGTCATTCAGAGTGGCTTGCAAGCTACGAAACTAATAGCAAACCGCCTGGAGAACGTCACTCTTCACCACCTGTTGCAACTTCTCCGCAGCTCTAACAATTACCATACTATCTCGTCTCTAAGGAACTTCATTACATACTCTCGCTTAAGGCTATTCGCATCGGGCGATTAGGTGCTTTAGCTATGTGGAGTTGCACGCCCGACATCTCCATTCTCACCATCACCTAGGGCCTCAAATTCCACCAGAGATTCAAGGGTGCACAAGTACCGGACAACAGACGATGGTTCGTACCACACATCCCCGCTTACCTGCAGCAACCAAACTAATACTTCTAGAATCTGCAGACCGCAAATACGTCTCAGGGAAACTACCACGGTCTAGAAAATTCGATGTCGTCGCCTAACGCCAAGTAATCCACCCCTATCAACTTCACGAAGACCCACGACATGCCCTACTCCGTAAATTTCTAGGAGCTATTAGGAAACACACTCCTTAACCTCCTTTCTAACCTTCCAGCCGCCTTCGCGTCGTCATTGAGCACATCTCTAGTAGAAAAGCGCCGCTTGCGCAAAACATTACGACAAGATGGCGCCCAACCCGGCCGCAAATACAAGAAAGGTAAGCAGCTCGGGTAAGATCCCTACTGGCTTACATACGTATGAAAAGACTACCGGTAGAACAACAGCGATATCTTCCACTGCACCCTTTGACCCTCGAGATATCTTCTCCCAAACAAGCGAGCAACAGTTTAGCAATATGTCTATTTTTACTCAAGCTGAACAGGAGCCCTCAAGGCCTGGAACTATCAAAGGCTGGCGGGAAAGCACACATTTACGGGAAGATGAGCAAGATAGATAGAGAGCTGGGAGACGCGGGAGGAAGGAATGAGAATAGAGAGTATAGTGAGTATTGAGAGTAGACAAAGTTAGTAGGTCGATAACTCGAATAAAGACAACGATCTTAAACTTTCCCACTACAGCAAGGCTTTAAATACAGTACATGTAATACAATAGTTTCCCGGACCTCAAGAAAGCAAGCAACTCTAGCGCAAAGCAGACAACATATATGCATGTAAGAGTAATATGCCCATATCCTCCTGACCACGCGATAGAAGTCCTCCCAACACAGACTCAGGTTCAGACTCTAACTAGCTATTTTAACTTCAAGAGTTGAGTCCTGAATCTCAACGCTAGCACAGAGAAGGGATTTTGCGTACGCGGTACGGTATAAATAGCATACAGAGATGGGTATCGTGTATACGAAAGAGGAGGAAAGACAGGGAGGAAGGAATAAAGAAAGGAAGGAAGAAAGTATAGTAGGGTTTAACGTGAGGGAGGGAGGTATGGGAGTAAGAGCAAGAGGCGCTATTAAAGGAATAGAAGAGTAAATTAATGCAAGTAAAAAGGAAAGAAGGGATGGATAAACGACAGGTAATAAATAGGAAAGAAAGAAAGAAGAAAGCTCGTGCTGGGTATAAAACTGTTGTCGACTCATTGTTGGTTGGAGTATTTCGTGGCTTCGATTGAGAGGGGACGGTATGGTATGGATTGGATTTGGAGCCGGTTTTCTGTTTCTGTTTCTGTTTATTATGAGGGAGGGAGGGAGGGAGGAAAGAAGGAAAGGTATGGATGCATGATTCTAGGTGGGAAATTATGCATTATATTCTTCTGACCGTCAAAATCCGATTCCGTAAGGTATTCCCAACGTCCGTTAATGCCTCATAATGATAATTCGTACAATTCAGGGCGCCGCGCCCTCCTCTGTGACATCTGCATTTCATTTCATTTCATTGCAATCCATTTCACCCTCTTACTCGTACCATCCCTTCCTCCCAAACCAAACACAGCCTTTCTCTGCCCCCGAAAACATATCCCCTCAATCCCTCTTCCCCATCCCCCACCCATTACCAACCCCATACCCAAGCGGCGTCGCACCACCCATCGCCTTCCCGCGATCCCTGATCCGCTTCGGCAGCACCACACCCCAAAACCACACCGTCACCACGCTCGCCCCAGCCCCCGCGCTCACCAGACAGTAGAATGCCGTGCTAACGTAAAAAGTGCCCGCCCATGCCCGCCC
>QGMG01001161.1:0-11761 GCA_007825325.1 Lachnellula cervina
TCCAGTTAAAGGATTGGGTGCATTAGCTATTGTGGAGAATGCTCAGACAGTGGGTTCTCATTTAACCAGCTCCACTCTAACTGGTTAGACTAATCGGATTGGCTAGTATTAAGCGAAACTGTGTAGAAAAATATCGATTAGGTGAGATAGTACGGTACTATACGCGGTACCGAGTCGTAATGGAGGTGTGCGAAAATAGCATGTTTAGGAGCCGCGGGAAGGCCGACGTTCAATTGGATGTGAGGTTGGACTTCAAACGTACCAGACCAGACTTTGGGGATTTGTGTTACTGCACGCTCTAAATTATTGAACTGCGGAGAAGATGAGGAGAAATTGAGAGAAATAAAGAAAGAAAATACGGGAGGATATCGCTAGATGGATGGAACTATGGAGGCGTGGTGGCGGGTAATAGTAAGAAAGCCACGTGGGAATTCTCACCGAGGCGTACGGAGCAAGCAAGGGAGCGGCGGCCATGTTACAGACAGAGTGGCGTTTTTTTCGAAATTTGTTCTAGAAGGGAAGCTGGACCTTCTATCAAGTTTCCATGCTGGGAGAGACTGCAGGTACTGTACGCGGCGACGAGGTGTTTGAGATGCCTTGCAGTCGATTGTCGCGTACGAAGTACGGGCACGTGGTTGCTGTTGCTGTTGTTGTGGGGTGAAAAGGGGTTGGGTGTTGGTGTTGTTCGGAAGATTAATAGCGTGCTGCGTGCTGCTGCTTTGAATAGGGGGAGGGGACATTACTGCACAATTGATAGCGTGGCGAGCTCCAGGGCTATAATCGAAATCGCGTTTATCGCGCGTTCTCGTCAGTAGGTTGAATTACGCTATTATTATCATAGATATCAAAGCTGTTTTAGCACTGAGATTTTATGATGACGGATTTGAATTAACTACTCCTGAGAATCCTTCGCATTTCAGTCGTGACGTTGACAACTTGATATCCCTTCAGAAGTGGTTGAGTACGAGTACACGAAATCCTCAAATTCCCTCGTCATCTGACCTTTCCAAGTCTCGTCTCAGCCTAAATATGGATAGATATCTACGAACTAGATCCGACCTCCTCAAATGAGGAGTCAGATATACGTACCTGAAACAGCTAGGGTTAGTCTCAGCAAAACTGGGCAAGATCTGGTTTTAAAAGAGATCTACATCTTTCCCCCAAGGATTAGGTTTTCCTTCCGAGTCTAAGTATCGGCAAGGCAGGGGGGGTGAAGCGGAGAATAAGATCAAGTCGACTCGGCCGATACTTACTCAAAGAGCAGAGACAGAGTACACAGCTTTAGCACAAGAACTCAAAGAAAAAGAGTGCAAACAATAATGAAAAGAGTTTGTAACATTTGACAGAATAGAAAACATGCTTTAATCAGAGAACTAATGAACCCTAAACAGATGACAATAAGGCTACGGAGTAGGAACGCGCAGGGGGATATACTAGTACTTCCCCGAACATGGATATTGCTCCTGTCCGATGTAGGTGATGATTGACGAGTTCCATGAGCTGTAGAGTAAGCAGCTGGGTAAGGTTATACTTCTATCTGACGCAGTCTCTACGTACTCTCATATCCGCCCTCCCTGATACGATGGGCTCTCTCTGCCTGTAGGCTGTAGCATAAGGGGTGGGTAGTGTAAGGGATTATATCCGTTATCCGTGATAGCATAGGAAGATCTTAATTCCATAAACCTCAGCTTTTGACCGTGCATGGCGTCTCGCAGGAACGTCTCTTGATGACAGACACAGACTTTCTACGGAGTAAAGGAAAAAGAATTCCTTTCTGACTGTGTCCTTGTCCTTCCATTCTAATTATGTAGGAGCCCCCCTCCCCTGATGGAGGCGATCGAAATCATGGCGTTTTCTAGCGGACTTCTAGGTCTCGAATCGGGTTAACCTCATGCTTGCCATGCGTTGCCCATGTTTCTCTCGTTTCCGCCCATGTGCTTGGTCCCTGCGAAAAAGCCACCGGCCGCGCCATTCGCTATTATTAACAGGGAAGTCTAGGGAGCTGTCCACTGTTTAGTGCCCACAGCGGGCCAATCCCCTCTTGGCTGGCCCTATGCGAGCTTTATAAAGCAACATGCCTGTCCCAGGGTGTCTGACTCTGATTTTCGGCTGTTCAGGAGCAAGAACCATCATCTACAACTTGGAGAGAGAGAGAGAGAGAGACGAAGAGAGAGAAGAAGAGAAAGGAAAAGGAGAGAGAGAAGAGAGGCCTCAAAGTTTCGATTGCTTGATTGGATTATACCATAATACAATACGACGGAAACGACGACTCGACTTCTAGCTACGGGCGGGAAAAAAGGAAGAAGTGAAGTGAAGTCAAGTCAGGTCTCAGACTTGGGCCCCTGGAGGAACATCCCTCAACTCAACGTCCATCAACCCCATCAACCCCCTTTGATCAACACTCGGTTCTATTCTGGTCGTCGTGGTCCTTGCCACCGCCATTTTTGTGTCTCAATATTTATTATTGACCAGTACACAACGCCCAATTCATTATCGCTTGCTTGCCTGCCTTGTTGATATTGTACGGGTACGTTTGTCTGCAACCACAACCGCAACCTCGAGAGATCGGCAACCTTGCTCGCTTGCCAGACTAGACGTATTTCTACCGCCTCTAAAAGCAACGCAACCTTTGCTTGACTTTGCATGATCAATCTTTCTGGATTTACTAATATGCCTGTTAGCAACGACACTATTCAGATATCCATCACATAGATAGATCACTCCAACTGCATCACCGCGCCAATGGGGAATGGTCAAGGCAAGCCCGTTTGCTTTGAAGATGAAGGTACGTGGGGCTCTGCAGAGAGCTGTAGCCAGCAGCAAGCATCAATCACGCACACCACCGCAATAGTCTATTGTGCTTGTGTCCCCGAGTCCTCCAGCTAATTCTCGTGTGGTTTAGTAAACCTGAACCACTTCCGGCTGTTACGAGTTGTAGGAAAGGGCGCCTTTGGAAAGGTTCGGATCGTGGAGCGGAAAGATACTGGATTGACCTTTGCACTGAAGTACATCCGCAAAGATGAAGGTTGGGATTCCAAATTCTGCGTCTGCGAAATATACTAAAGGGGTTACGATGCAGTTGTTAGATCGGAAAGCGTCCGGAATATATTGCGAGAGCGGCGGATGTTGGAGTCCTTGAATTACCAATTTATCTGCAATATGCGATATAGTTTCCAGGACATCGAATACATGTAAGGAGCCGAACATCTCATTGCTCAATCTCTGCTAATATGGCCCTGTTAGGTATCTCGTAGTCGATTTGATGAGTGGCGGCGATCTACGGTTCCACATCTCACGAAAGACGTTCACCGAAGACGCTGTTCGATTTTGGATTGCAGAGCTGGGTTGTGCTTTACGATATATCCATGCGCAGGGGATAATACACCGAGACGTCAAGCCGGATAATGTTCTACTGGATTCCGAAGGGCATATACATTTGGCAGACTTTGTCAGTCAACCTCCTGCTATACATCAAGAGAAGACGCTTGCTAACTTCCAGCAGAATGTTGCATCGGATTATGTAGGAAAGGCTCTTACTAGCAAGTCTGGCACTCTGGCATACCTTTCACCTGAAGTCTACACAGGAACCGGGTACGGGCCAGGAGCGGATTGGTGGTCATTAGGCGTTTTGTTTTATGAGTGCATTTACAATAAGGTATGTACCTTGAAACATCATGCTGTGCATTTGGTTGACACGCTCTTTCTAGCGGCCATTCGAGGGAAGCACACAAAGTGCTTTGTCTGCATCAATCAAAAAAGCCAACCCCAATTACCCCGTTACCGCACCACCAGTCTCGATGCCATGTTTGCATGCAATTAGTTCCGCACTTGAGGAGGATCCTAAAAAACGTATGGGGTCGATGAGTTTCCAGAGCTTCACCGATAATCCATTCTTCAGATCAATAGATTTTGAGGCTCTAGAGAAGAAGGAAGTCGAGCCTGTCTTCGTCCCAAATGCGGAGAAGACGAATTTCGATGCCACCTACGATCTTGAGGAGCTTCTGTTGGAAGAAGCACCTTTAGAGGCTCGAGCCCGGAGACAGAAGCCAAGAGAGGAGCTCAAGGATAATGCAACGGACAAGGAAATCAGAGAGGAAGAATTATACAAGATGATCGAATCTCAATTCTTGCCGTTCGATTACACAACTGCAGCGTACGAGAAGTCTGTACCTATACCTCCCATTCCACTTCTCCAACTGACCATAAATAGATATGCTGGAGCATTAGATACCAATGCTTCACCCGGTGACACCCCACATACGCAGTCGCCACCATTGCCACAAAGCAAGTCTGAAGGAAGTCCCCTTGGCAGTACTACGTCCCAAGGATCAACACCCAGATCGATAGATGATCGGCCATCTTCAAGAAAAGGAAAGCTCACTAAAACTCTTTCTAAATCCCAACCATCTTCGCCGTCAGATTCACCACCTGGCCAATCACACCTACAACCCAACGGGCAACAACGACAAACCGTAATGGCGTCCCAACCAACCTCACATCCCCGACCAAACAACCACCGACACGCTTCCTCAAGATCCGAAGTAGGCGTAGCCGCACCACTTTCACCCTACCAAGCCTCTTACAACCGACAACACCGCCCCTCAGGCACAAGAAAGGAGTCCCAAGGCGGCGGCGTGCAAGTTGTCCTGGGTGAAGGGGGCAGCTGGTCCGAGCTAGCGAAAAAGGACGCTACATTACCAGCTGACGCCAACTTGATCGAAGCAGCGCAGAAACCAACAGGCATGCTCGGCTTCCTGAACAGAAAGCGAGGCAGGGGTCACAGTCCCAAGCCGCAAGAGCGCGGGATTCTGGGCAAGGAGGGTGCGAGGGTTGTGATTAGCAATGGTGCTTCATAACAATCAACTCCCACCCGGTCGCAACCCAAAGGAAAAAGCTCGGCAAAGAGCATTGGCGACCGGAGCGTAAGCAAAACTGGCTCTTTGATTTTACCCTACCCCCTTCTATTATGTTTGATTACATGTACTCTAACTCCTTTAACTTTCCTAAACTGGGAATATAAGCTCCACCCACTCCTGAAACTGTCTTGAATGGGAAATAACTAACTCCCCGGTGTTGTAGTGGGGCAGAAAAGATAAAGCTTGAAGATGGAGAACAGATGGAGAGATGAATGAAGAGCAGATTGGGGAATCCTCTCACGAGGGGAAAATATAGGGTGGTGCATCATTGCGCTTCTGATTGATTGCGAAATTGGTCGCCACGTATGACATTTGCATTGTAATAACACAGCGAGCGGGAGTCGTTTTGATTTTCTTTCCGTCACGTTCACGGCGCATACGCAAACGCATACACGCACATATAGTCAGGTCGGGACTTTTCTGATGAAGAGGAAAGGACGACGACAGGCAGAAGAGGAATTACTGGCTAATTTGCTTCACGGACCGGGAAACACTTTGGCGGATATGTGGCCGGGGGTGATACCAGAGGCTGAACTAGAAGGATGGGATATTGGTGTCCTTTGTAGATATGATACCAAATATCAGTTGCTATTCATAGATTTCATATTTAATGTGTGTGGTGTGTCCTTGTCCTTGTCCTGAGGGAAGGGCGTTTGTATTTGCTTCCTACCTACCTTACCTTACCTACCTTAGAGATACTAATTAATAATATGTCAAAGCCTTGTTTATTACCGTAACCTTACAGCTCTTTCTTCAAGTTCGTTTAGATGAAAGTCCCGGGGTGTAGAGTTGTATTCGTTTTCAGATAAGATGGTTTTTGCTTCATTCGGTCAACCCTAATAAGAGCACTGACTTGTTTCTTATGTTCAACTTTCTATGAACCCCTCCCCTTCCCTCCGCTTCTCTCCTCCAAGCTCATATCGGTCCTGTCTATCTACACATTTACAAATTCCCTATACGCACGCATAGTATACATGATTTTCAAACACGCTTTCGCAACCCTGGGATGATGAATTGGAGGAGGGTTGGAAATGCAGCAGGATGAGTGAGGGGTTAATGTGATGCATCTCAGTGTTCCCTTGGAGATTAGAGGTTGCACAAGATGCGGGGAAGAAAGCTGGCGGGGTGCAAAGCCCGAATTAGCGTCAAGAACTCACTACTGCCGATTGAGAACATGACAGGAGAGGAGAGGAGTGAAGAGACGTTTCTGAATTTGTGTAATGTAGCATAAAGGTGTAAATGACGAATCAAGTACAGTAGAAAACCATCAACTCCAAAAGCCAAATCCCAATCCAAATACATAAAGCATCATAAAAAGTCCCCCAATCCCACACCAATTACCCCTTTAAAAAGAAGTATTGATTTGGTCGACGCCTTGTCAATTGTGCAATTCATTTCTCCATACCCCGGGGAACAGGCCTTTTTAATATTGCGCCAATCCATAAAACCAATGTGTTGTTGACATGCGCTTCTTCTAAACCTTGCCAGACTTGCCCACCTTGTTGCTGTCAACATACGAATTCATGATCTTGTTGAAATCCGATTCGTTGACCACAGCGCCGGTTTCCGAGCACTTGGCTTTCTTCTGTAGATCCTTGCACAGGACATCGAGATCGAACTCGCCTTCCTTAACCTTGGGGCATGCTTGTAGACGATCCCTGAGTACGTGCGTTAGTGATGATTAATAGGCTATTCGGAAATGGGTCTTACCAGATGGTGTTACAGGTTAGCAGCTTAGAAGTGTCCTCGCCAGGTACAACCTCGTCGTCTTCGTTCTGCTTATCGTCAATTTGCGCCACGAGGTCTTTCTTGGCCGGAGCAGGGCTTGGTTCGGCATTGAACGGGCTGTTGAAGTCAGGCATGGCAAAGGCATCTGTGAAGAAGCTGTCTCCAAAGTTGTCGCCCGAGAGGATGTTCTCCTGTGGCTCGCGGTAATCGCCGAAGAGTTGTGGGTCAAATTGGTTGCCGTTCTGTTGGGCGAACCAGTCGATGCCGTTGACGTCGAGTGAGGGGTTATCAAGGTTTCCTGGGGATAGTTCAGACAAGGTACGGGGGATAGGATTGTTTGGATTGCCGCAAGCCATGTTGAGCTTGTCGCAAAAGGTGAGCTCACCTTCGCCAAGCGTAGTATTTCCAGAGTGTTCCTCTCCAATTGTTGTCAGTGTAGGATCAGCAGGTTTGTTGTAGACTGGTGATTGCATAGAGGATGGTTCAGGAGAGGTACCACAAGACGAGCTTGGTCCTTGGTTTGAGTTTGAGGATGCTGAGGGTGAGCTGTATGAGGTGTTGTGTCCAGTGCTCCCGTTACCGGTCGCCGAATCTGTACTTGATCTAGAGCCATTCGAGGTGTTGACCGCGTTGCCAAAGAAGTCATATTCCGGACTCTTCCCCACAGTTTCAAGTATTGAAGGGCTGAAAAGACCGGAAAGACTAGACATATCACCGTTGTCAAGCTTAGGCGGCGACTGGGTCAAGCCAGTGTTAGAACCATTGCTTGGTGGGTACTGCAATGACTGGTTACGCGGGCTGACTGAGTCCTTGTCAGTGGGACTAGCCGAAATGGTTTGTTGTGCTGCAGCAGTCGGTGAAGCAGATTGTCTGGCGCCATTGAGGATAGAGGTTTGAGCAGGAAGAGGGCCTTGAAGGCGGCCAAATCTAGGAAACTCAAATTGAAAGTTGACGTCGTTGGGATTGTTAAGGCCTCCATTCAAACCCTTACCGGCAAGGTATGGTGGAAGTCCATTGTTCAAAGACGAGTTTCGGGAGATTCCTCCGTTGCTGGAAACCCTCTTGCGATATTCGACCAACTCTACCGTCATTTTGTCTACTTGTGCACGTAGGATGCTATTCTCGTGGTTGGCAGACTCTGAAGCCTTCTGGAGATCCTCAACCTTGGTCTCTAGATCCTTCAGGTGCTTCTCCTTGCGCTCCCGGAATGCCCGTTGAGCAGCACGGTTCTGAGCTTTGCGCTTCTATGGGAAAGCATCAGTGTCTATTGCGATGAGACGGAGATCTATCGAGGGAACTCACAGAAGTAGGTTCGGAGGTCAAAGGCTTTCTTCCGGGCTTCTTGGATGCTTTCTCGTCGCCTTCTCTACGCTTTCCACCTCCTTCCTCTTCCTCACCACCATCGTCATCAGGATGGCTTCGCTTATCATGTGTATCTGCATCGCCATCGGACGAGCTTCCTGGCAGGTTTCCAATCATTTGGCCTTGAGAGTCGTTGCTGAAATCATAGTCGAAGCTTCCATCTCCATCAAAATCGTAATCGTAGTCGACAAAAGGGCTATCCTCAAAGCCGTTCAAGGTGGCTGAACCGGGAGCCTGCAGCGGCGACTCGGTGATGGAGTTGGGAGCCATTGAGAACTGGTTGCCGGTCTTGGCTCTAGGGCTTGCTGTGGTGTTGGTGTTCTTGGAGTTGGAATTGAGGGCTGCAAAGAGAAGTTGCTCTTGGCGGGCGGAGAGCGTAAAGTTAGGGTTGATTGTCTTTTGCTGGGACGCGGTATCCATGTGGTGCTTGGCTGGTAGAGGCAGGTAAGCTTGTATTGACACTGGGTCTTAAGTTCAATTGAGACGCATTCCCGATGCGTAGTAGATCGGAGGGGAGGCAAAGGTCTTGGTTGAGTGGTCAAGATGTTTTTGTTTGGAGGTTGGAGGTTGGAGTGGCGGAGGCAAAGCGCAATTCTGTAGCGGGGGAGAGAAAATCAGGTGCGAAGTAAGCTTAGGTATGCAGGGCGGGCACTTTGAAGTATCAAGCCGGAGAGCCCCAGTACCTGCTCTACTCCTACCGTACAGCACTACTGGATTTGTACCGAGTACTCAGCTACAGTACGAGGGGTCTGGCGGACGATGACTCTGGGGAATTTAGATGTGGGTTTCGTGGCCTCAAAAATGGATGAGGTGGATTTTGTTGCCTGATTTTGGCAATTGTTTAGTTGTACTGTACGTATGAGTATTGCTTGCATGGGTGGGGTGGTCGAGGTTGTCGAGATGGACATGGCATGGCATGGCATGGACTTTTAGTTAGGAGGGGAGGGGTGCGATGTGATTATCAAGCAGCTGTTGCAGGGGTCCAGTACATATGGAATTTAGAAGAAGTCCTACGCCCTTTCTTGAATCCTAATTGACCAGCCAGCCAACCAATCTGCCTACCTCCGTATACTCTAAATCTTATGACTCAGGCTGTACTGCGTACTATAAATTAAGATTTTACACCTACGACATTGTGCCTTCTCGATATACTTCTATAGTATAGAGAAGGGTTGATGTACAGGCAGGTACTTGCACGGAGTATATATATGGCAATAATTTAACTCCGTGCCGAGTGGCAAAGGCAAACTCCGAGTGAATCTACAAGTAGAATATTTCTAAATGCTATATCCGTAGACCCCGTCCCGTTTCATGAACTAGGGTGAACGGAATAACAAGAGAATAGGAAGGGACTTTTCATCCATCAATGACTCCCTGAGTCGTACAACTATGCATTGAAGCTAAGGAACCTCAACTCTCGTCTTTAAAGTAAGAAAGATGGTTCCGGCTTTTGTAGTCACGTGATACCCCTCTTCAGGAACTGCCGCATGCAAACAGCGCTATGGCCATTTCGGGTCATGCCAGAGCCGGTGGGCGTTGACGATCACTCCATTGCTTCATCACAAAAGCAGAGGCAGAGCCCCCTATATCATTTATCAACCACTAAAAGCAACATACCACCTAGCAATGGATCTTGCATACGACCATATCCAGGAGGAGGCTCTGTCGCCAGAGGAGGCGAAAAACAGGCAAGAACAGCAGCCTGATAACACCCTCAATACCGACTTCCAGGAAGCATACAAAGCCATCTCTTCCAGTCCATGGGGTGCCAAACTCGGAGGTTTCTTTGGAAGTGTAGTCAAGCAGGTATGTTTTATCCAGTAGCTCGGCGTGGCATTGAGTGCTCACCGATTAAAGGGCGAATCCGTCTACAAGGAAGCCTCCCAAGAACTCTCTGCCGTAGGGGAAGAAGCATCTAAAGGCCTTGGTGATCTCCGATCAAACCTCATCAGTCGTACACGAGGCCTCTCCATAGCCCAGAATCCTACCGGTGAACAGTCCACAAAAGGGAAAGATGGTGAGAAGGGGGTTACAACAGACGAGGCTCTTAAGGAATCTGAGGGTGTTTTGGACAGACTACGCACCGAAGCTTCCAAACGATTAAAGGACATACAGAAAGCGGAGGATGCTGCAGATGAGGCGCTGTTGAAGTTTGGAACAAACATCAGCAACTTTCTGAAAGATGCAGTGAGCATTGCACCCCCTGCTGAAGGTTCAGATGGGAAGGGCAGCACGGTCTTGTTTGAGAGTAAGGATGCGTCTGGAAAGCGGGTGATTCACACCACTCGATTCGATGCTCAACTCCATGTTATACATTCCTCGACGGACAGCTTTACCAAGGACCCTGTTAGTGAAGAATACGATTCTTGGACCAAGACTTTCAACGTAGAGAGCAAGACGGACGATATAAGCAAGGACTTGGAGAAATTCAGCGAATTGAGAGCTTCCATGGAGAAGCTTGTGCCTGATACCGTCACATATGCAGATTTCTGGAAGCGGTACTACTTCCTTAGACATAGCATCGAAACCGCCGAAGCACGAAGACGAGACTTACTCAAAGGTATAGAGTTTTCTCCCCCATTCTCGAAATATACTAACAGATACAGGTGCAGCAGCTTCAACAGAAGAAGAAGTTGGCTGGGACGAGGACTCTGACGATGAAGCTACACCTGTCAAACCCGCAAAAGTCAAGGAAGCAGGCAGGCCCTTATCCGCCGAATCATCCACAACACTCCACCCAGCTATTCAGACTTCAGGACAAACACATCTAAAGCCAGAGGAATCTCGTAAATCGCACGACGAGAAGTCTCAAGCAGACAGTGACGGCAGCTACGATGTTGTTGGTGCCGCTTCTGGTGCCCCGAGTCGGGCCCCTGGTAGCCCTAAGGAGTCACGAAAAGGCGATGACAGCGAGGATGAGGATTGGGAATAGGTTTGATGATGCTTCTTTGTTCATAGGCGTTTTGAGCTGCGTCATGAGCTGTATGCGATGGCTTTTATGGCGTTTTGATGGTTTTCGAGCGGGTCAATTCTCTGCCTTGACTGTAGGATGTAATGCATCTTTGATATCCCTGAAATTGATTCTATGCTGTTGGGGGTTTGAACGATCGAATCATGACTTATTGCAATATTGACCTTCGATAAGTGATCTGAAGAGTCCAAAAACGTACCTGGAAGTTTCCCCTGCCAAGACCATTGCCCCTCCGATTGCACGTAAAGATCCCTACCCTTGTGTATATATAGAAAGAGCTTATTCCAATGCATAAGTGAGGAAGCACCGCACCATTATCTTTGAAATACACACACAACCATAGCACATTTCACAAAGTACCTGCAACTGCAAGTGCAAGTGCAACTACAAGTTTCATAACTGTATGCAGCTTTACTCCATTTGGAACAAAGTGGTGGTATAGAGAAATGCGACAATTTAACTATTCAGAGATTAAAATATACAATACATAACATAGTGCATTACCATAACTCCTCTCCTCCACCCGTTTTCCCTCTCAAATATTACTTTTCCAACTCTCCTTTAAATCACATCCAGAATTTCGCTGTGGGGTATCATAACTGTCAAGAAAGAAAAAACGAAAAACCAAGGATCCTCATCTCATCACATCACATCATCAGATCATTCACCAACCCAACATCACGCATCCTCCTCGGCTTGCTTCATCTAGTACTCGTACCAACCAATCAACATTTAATCCTCCCCCCTTCATCCTCCGATATCTTTCCCATGACCTATTACCCAT
>QGMG01001162.1:0-11715 GCA_007825325.1 Lachnellula cervina
AGACAACCCCCCAAACCCACCCTCGAAATCGCCGTCTAGTCGTTCTCACCACCACCACCATCATCATCACCAAAACACCCCCCTTAATCTACAACACTCCTTCTTCATCTCGAGCTCGAGTCCGAGTTCGACCAAGTGAATATTACCGCGAGGAAAAGCCCGGCCCGAGGATACTGCTCCCGTTCCAGCGGACCACCACCCTCGGAGGGACCTGATTCCTATCGGGATGACCTTTTCTTTTTCCTTGTCGTGAGGGGTGGTGGTCTAATAAACCTCGTTGCGACTTGATAGCGCTGGTGTAGTTGTGCATATTGTTCGTGTCGCTGAACTGAATCGTTGCGTTGCTTGTTAGGGAAGGCTGGGGTACATACCCTTCAGCAGCGGGTATTGAAGCGCTGGCGGTAGGTTGGGAAGGTAATATGTCGTTGGGGAAAAGGAAGAAATATCGCTGAGACAGTCTCCCAATAAACTAAAGTGTGAATCTTCTAGGAACAATCACACACGTTCAGATTGTGAATGAGATCTAGTATTAGTGAATATAAATTTTGAAAGCGAATGCAAAAGACGACTTCACATATGGTAGAATATATTTGACAAATAGTTGTATTCCGAGACTTATGCTTAAATCACAATTTGACCTTTAGCTTGCCTTTTTACTGACTGCTCGAATTGGCTCCCAGATTGAAAATCAATTTCCCTCCAATGTTAAAGAACCCCCACGAAACGCCCCAACTGAAAATCAAAACCAATTAAGCAGCGGCAGCAACAGCAGCCTGAGCCTGAGCCAAATTCTCAGCTGGCTGAGCAGGGTGAACACCCACTCGTTCCTTGGAGAGGATATCAACAAGGAGAGGAGATGGGCGGTTGTCTTTGCCGGCGCCGGCAGGGTAGACGGCCTGGTTCGTCTTGTAGCGTTGGACGTTCTCAATGTACATGTCGAAGAGGTAGGAGGAGTCCATTGGGCCGCCCTTGGCTTCAGGGTGAAATTGTGTGGAGAAGATTGGGCGGGTCTTGTGGATCATGCCTGTAGATGTTAGAATATGAATTTGGAAAAGAGGAAGTGAGGCATACCCTCGTTAGAGCCATCGTTCAGGTTGACAAAGTACTCCTTGAACTCTGAAGGCAGAGTTGAGGTGTCAACGGCATAACCGTGGTTCTGACTAGTGATGTGGCATTGGCCTGTTGTCAAGTCCAGAGCTGGGATGTTATGGGCACGGTTTCCGTACTTGAGCTTGATGGTTCGGGCACCGGCGGCGAGAGCGAGCAATTGGTGACCAAGACAGATACCGAAGATTGGGACTTGGGAAGACTCCATCAATCGGGTCAAGTGGTAGACGGTCTCTTGGCAATGAGTTGGGTCACCTGGCCCGTTGGAAATGAAAACTCCGTCGAAGTGATGGGCGACCTTGTGGATTGGGAAATCGTATGGGAAGACAGTGGCGCTTGCACCACGGCTAACCAAGCTCCTCAAGATGTTCTCCTTAACACCGCAATCGATGACTGCAACGTGCATGTTTCCATGAGCGGAGCTGACGTGGAATGGAGCCTTGGTGCTGACTTTCTTCACCAAGTTGATCTGCTCGGGGTCGACAAAAGCTTCATCCTGATCGGCGTCATATTCCTCTCCAATGGTGATTCGGGCCAATGAAGAACCCTCCTCTCGCAAGTACGTGACAATAGCACGGGTATCTACACCAGAGATAGCAGGGACGCCCTCTCGAGCACACCAAGATGCCAAACTCTCAACAGCGGTCCAGTGACTGTATTTCTCCGCATAGTCCGCAACGACAACACCAACGCACTGGATGTTTGGAGACTCGAAGTATTTCAAGAGTCCAGCGTCGTCTCGGGCAGAGGAAGGGACACCGTAGTTGCCAATGAGTGGTTGGGTGAAAACGAGGATTTGTCCACGATATGAAGGATCGGTCATAGATTCGGGATATCCAACCAGGGAAGTTGTGAAGACAGCCTCACCAGAGATGTTGGATTTGGCGCCAAAAGATTTGCCGTGGAAGACTGGTCCATCCTACACGTAAAAAATCAGCCAAGATCATTCCTACTCCGCCAGTGTCTCATACCCTAATTGTGAACGTCGCTCGGTCGTGCGAGATAGGAGTAGCCCTTGGACGAATGACTGGCATAGCACGGCCAGTGCTGCCCTCGACGGTGGCTAAGAATCGCGCCTGGTGGGCAACCCGGGAGTGGATTCCACCTACGGCTTTAAAAGCCCCGGGCTTTGCGAATCGAGCAAACATGCTGTGAAGTATTATGGTATGGTAATTGTGAAAGGTGGTATGGTTATTGGGCAGCTCTTTTCAGTTCACCGAAGCTTTCCAGATGTGATCTGTAGGGTTTTGTGGTTAGTCCTTTGTTCCTAGCGGTGTGGGATTCGGATGAGCTAGGAGGGAGGGTTCTGACCTGAGATATAATCCTATTGAGTGTTAGCAGATGACTTCCATTGTGAAAATTGAAGAGCCAAGTATTGTGAAGAAGAGAAGGAGAGACAGTTGGGGCGTCGGGGAAGCTTGAAGGAAGTGCCCTAGTTGTGACGATGGGGGATGGGAGATCACCACCACAAAGATAAGGAATCCCATGAGTCAAGACCAGGGCATGGCAAACAACACAAAGCATTGCAACATACCTGGGACGTGAAGACTGAAGGGCGCCCACTCATACGCGCGGCTGTTCCTTCTGTATTTTATTGTAGGAGGGTGAAGCAGTGGGCAGTGGGCAGTGGGAATGGTCTGGGTGGAAAAGGCGGGATGCGTTGGGGGGTGGTTTGGGTTTTGTGAGTGATGTACGAGTACTTCGTAAGAGGTAAAAGTGAGTGGAGTGGAGTTTTTCTTGCTGGTGAAAGCGGCGCAAAGCTTGAGCGAATCAGAGGCGTGATATTAGATCCTTGTGTGGCTGCTGATTGGTTGGATGGGAGTGGCGGGGTAAAAACCTTTGCGAAGAAAAAATACTAGTTAGCGAAGGCTCAAAGGGTACCAAAACCAAAGTTGCAAGTAATACCTTAAGACACGCTTCAATAATAAGACCACGGTATTACTGTACTATCCTTATAAGCCGAGCAAAATATGGAGAGAATCTCCGTAGCATGGCCAAATGACAGGACTCCGCTTGCGCATTGGCACATGTGGTTCGTACACAGAAGTACATGTTGCCCGTAACACCACCTGCAGTCTAATGTGCAAAGAAAGACTGGTTCTGCAGCAAATTTTCATGCTGGGCTGGGCTGGGCTGGTGACATTCAGCTTTTGCATGCTCCGTACGAGGCGAACTGTACCCCATTGCATCATAGCGGGGTAACTTGAGGAAGAGTTTGGATGCTTAATTATTATATTGATATTGAGGTTTAATGCTTTATAGAAAACGGCTGGTCCTGGTATTGGAACCGAAGAGATTGAAGTTATGAAGGTCTTTGAAAAGTTGTTACTTGAGTCAACGCTGTATAAGCTTTAATGTAAAAACAACCGGAGCATTTAAAAGGGCTCTGGGAAGTACTACATGAGCTTAGATTTCAATTCCTATGTATCTGCTTTCCAACGTAGGGTTGTGAGGTTCAAAAAGAAGATATCATAAGACGAACTTGATGGATGAGGCTGGCTTATGGGTTCGAAAGGCCCATAGACTTTAGGAACTTATTATTCCTATCGTATCTTCTACTTTTTCTTTTGATCGGTCATTCATATATACACCTGCCTGTCACAGTCCCTGTTGCCGTCCTATTCGCCAGGCCTATAAGTATGATTCGAAGCGTCATCTATATCGCACCCAATTCCTTCAACTTTGTAATCATCCCATCAACATCCTCTACCTTTCCACCTCCCTGTCTTGGCGGTGGTTCTGCAAAAATCGTATTAGCACTTGTCCCGTCTAAACCCATATTCAAAATCCACTTCCGCTTCCACTTCCACTTACCAATAACCTTCAGCGTCTTCAACCTCTTCCCCAAATCCACCCCCAACTCCTCCGCCGTAATCTTCTCAATCTTCTTCTTCTTCGCCTTCATAATATTCGGCAAACTAGCATACCTCGGCTCATTCAACCTCAAATCAGCCGTAACCACCATCGGCAAATGACTCCTCGTCGTCTCCGTCCCCCCATCCACCTCCTTCTCAACCACAACGCCCTTCCCATCCCCCTCAAAACTAACCTTGCTCGCCTGCGTAGCCTGCGCCCACCCCAGCAACCCCGCCAGCATCTGCCCCGTCTGCCCCGCATCGTCATCGATACTCTGCTTGCCCAGCACCACCAGATCGACCTTCTCCTTCTGCACCACCGCCCGCAGCAGCTTCGCAACGCTCAGCGGCTCAATCTCATCGCCCTCCTTCGTTTCGACGTGGATGCTGCGGTCCGCGCCCATGGCCATGGCCGTGCGCAGGATGTCTGCCGACTTGGGAGGGCCGCATGTGAAGGCGATGATTTCCGAGACGCCGTGCGGGTAGGATTTCTTCTCCCGGATGCGCACGGATTCTTCGATTGAGAGTTCGTCGAAGGGGTTCATGCTGTGTTTTACACCGGCCGTTTCGACGGCCGTTTGGGCTTTGTTGACGCGGGGTTTGACCTGTAAAGCATGCCGTATTAGATTGTTGTTTCCGTTTTGAATGAGAAATTGGGGCATTTGATGAGAAACTTGCCGCATAGTCAATTACCCGCTTTACGGGGACGAGGATTCGAAGGGCGGACATGGTTGTGGGATGAGAGCGTGAACGTTGTGAGAAAACCGTCCTGTGAAGCTTGATCTTGATATTCGGCATCAAGCTCCCATGCATGCGTGCTAGGCCGAGGTTAGCCCATTCCCCACTCCCGAAGCTCTGAGGAGTGGGGTGGGGTGGGGTGGGGGATACCCCCTTTGCCGATATTCTCGGTAGTCTTAATGTTTATTTCATACCGGAATTCGCATTCAAAAATCTATTACAATATTAATTTAATCATAAAACGTCTAGTCTATTTATACGAATTATTGATCAATTCTCCACACTACTCTCACTCTTCCTGACTGTCGGCGTCAACGTCCCCCTTGTCGCCGTAACCGTAGTTATATTTTTATCCCCACCATCATACATTCTCGTCGTATTAGGATTTTGCCCTTCCGTAGCAAACTGCTTACCGTCCTCTCTATCAATCTCAAACTCCTTCGTCTCCCACACCTCCAGCTTCGGCACTTTCGCGGCCTCTGCCTCCCTCACGATATGCTCCTCGCTCTCACTCCTCACATACCCTTCCCTATCCCACCAGCTCTTATCTTTCTTTGCATCTCCACTTTTCACTGTTTCGTTGAATGTTTTTGCGTCCCCCACAACCGTACCTCCTCGGTTGGAAGTTAGAGGGAAGGATTTCGAGCGCGAGCGCGAATTGTTGGAGGAAAGCATAAATGAGCGTAAATTGAAGAGTCGGCGCATGAGGGCCCAGCACATGGGCATGTTGGCTACGTAAACGGCGGTGGACGCTTCGCGGATGTACCAGAAAGTCCACTGGGGGGAGAAGGGGTGGGCGAAGGAGTAGTATTTGTTTAAGACGGCGCAGAGGATCTAGGGTTACATGGTTAGAACAGGTACTTTCAAACGGGGTGTAGGAAGGAGGAGTATTTACAACGAATATTCCGAGTCCGAAGAGGACGCAGAGGATGAGCTTTCTGGGCGCTGGTCAGCTTTTGAGGTGAAAGGGGAGCTGGAAGATTGGGGGGTATGTACTTAGTGCGTGGCAGCTTAGAGTTTATGAGGAGCGGGAGGGGAATACAGAGCATCATAACGTCGGATGTGATGTTGAATACGGCGTTGACAATTAGATGGTGGGTAGCGGCTGAACATTGTGTGTTGGCAACGGGTACGGCCCAATATTGAGGGAAAGGATGACACCACTATAAACCACGAAAATCAGGACTGTTCATTCTGGAAGTTGGGAGAGGGGACGAAATCTCCGTTTGTATCTCAAGTAAATAAGAGCAACCCAAAGAGTCCTGTGGGGTCGAAGCCAAGTGGGGAATAGATATCCTTACCACGCCAAAATATAGAATCTCCATAATAACCCAGTTAACAACCACGTAAACACCAACGCCTTTCACAGCCCATCGTTGTTTCAATCCAAAGGTGAGATTTCTATACATCAGCAGCAGACAAATCTTGCAGCCCCATATAGTCATAATCATCGATTGCTCTACGATGAGGACATATTTGGATCCGCGAATCCTCGATTTGATCGACTCTGGAGTCAAATTCAATCTGTCGGACGGCAGAATTAGGTTGGTGTCTAGATGCGCAACGATGTTCATGCAAATGATGAGGCAGGTGTAGAAGCCCTATGAGTTTATTAGACATAGCAATAAAACGCAGAAAATATTACACATACAAACACAACCGCCATCACATAGTCCTCGGTCTGAAACCTCTTGATAGACCCCAGGTGAAGCCATCTCGAAACACTGTCATAGTTATCAGTACTCCGAGTGTTTGGTCCGCTGAAAGTCCAAGAGCTTACTATCTGGCTATCAAAATCAATACTGCAACTGCATACCAAGTCCACGACTCCGCAAGTAGAGACAACATCGCAGAATTAGACTAATAGCCTTAAAAAATTGGGAATCGTGGAGAAGCCCTGAAAATAAAGCATGATATCCTGGAGTAGGGCGATGCACCTTTGATATACAAACGTAAGAAAAACCAACACGGGTAGAAATATGGAGAAACAATCCGAAAAGGGACAATAATACCTGCCTAGGGCCAGCCCATCATCTACACTTGCAACCATTTTCAAGCGATGCAGGGGAGACCAAGCTCATTCAATGAGGCTTTATCTATGGGGAAGGGTTTCCAGAGTCGCCTTGAAAAAACGCTAAGTCGACTTACGCTAGCTAATTTGGGAATAATCTATTAAGTATGAAAATGCATAAGAAAATGCATAGTACGTAGTTAATGCGCGTGAGTAGTGACTTATAGCCCTACCAAAATAAATAGCAATTTCAAGTCACTTTTTGAAACTGTCCTGTCGCGTCGCGTCGCATATTTATAACATCTCAACTTTTACTATGCAATGCATTACCTAATTTATATATATATTAGACTCTAAGCTGTACCTTTATGAATTAATTATCTAGAGTGCTTAGAATCTATTCTACGCAATAAAGTTACAAGATATTAATTATATATTATATATTAATATGCACGCGCGGGGAAGTGTAGTCCTCTGGCAAGGCAAGGTCTGCTACAGTATGCTCAACTGGTGGCTGAAAACCACAAATAGTGCATAACATAAAGGTGAAAAGCTCCCCTTATTTTTATGTATGTCCTGCCGCTCGGATATGCGGATGACTCAGGGACCTGAAAAGGCCCTTATACAGACGCATAAACACGGGAGCCCCTATCTGGAACCTGCTGTGCTTTGCAACTCTGCCCCAATGGCGTTGACACAGGTTGACAAAATATGACATTCCTAAGTTGAAAAGAGTTTAGCCTCAAATAATTCATCGTCGGGACTCGGCGGGCACGAGATGCGGCTGACTAGCATTTTAAGCTTCTTCTTCGAGTGGCATGATCTGGGCTTCTTTGGAAAGTCGGCTTATGGACCATTGTTGTAAACCATGTATCTGATCTCTAAGGGGTAGTCCGATAGACCAATCCCAAACCCTTTTGCTCCTTCAGACGCCAGAGCCCCGCCCCAGGAGTGAGATTTGGAGGCGTTCATTACTCTGCAATTGGACTAGCTGCTGCAGATGAAAATGGGGGGCTTTGGGGGAGGGTCACTAGCCTGAGGTTAGTGACCCGAAAATACCCCTGGATTCGGTTGTAGGCTATATAGGAGTGTTATTGATTTGACTCAGGCTTGGAAGAGATAAGAATGACGCGATGCGAAAGCGGGAGTCTCAGCTGCGTGCGTTCGAACTCAAAAATCTTGCTTGACAAGGCTCATACTGCCAAAACACAACCATAGCAATAGAATAATAAGACGGTACTGTATTCTCGCAATCTAAGACACCAGAACAGCCTTTCTCAAAGCTTGCCTTGAATAGATAGAGCACTTACTCCGTAGATGTATCATATTCCAAGTCCTGAACAAGTTTCAAACACTCTCTAAAAAGACAAGAATACCTATGTACCTTGCCTCGCCTGGGTCCTTGACCGTTTGACGGTATTCTGCACGTAAGAGATCCCGTAGCGCTGACGAACCTGACTCGTATCTGATCTTTACGACGGTAGCGCAGAAGCTACACGTGGCCCAGGTCTGTGAGTGGAGAGGGAAACAGAGGTGGCACAAGAAAAGTGAAGTAGATTTGAATATCGGTAATCGCGTCCCCCTAACTCATGGTAGTGGTAGTCCAAGTATTTCCCCCACTACCACCGGAGAGTGTAGGGGGTACCAGGACTCCCACACTATGAAGGTCAAAGAGACAGTAATCGACTGTATTGTAGCCATCTCGTGTCTGCATGTTGTTAGGCGGCGACTCCTTGTAAAAGTTCTTGGGAGGGGAAGGAGTTCTGTTCTCCAGCAAAATACACCAGATATGCAAATATTGATGACTAAGCCGAAAAGGTTGAATCACGTGAAACGCTCGACGCGTGCGCGTGCTATGCTCTGAAATGCGCTTCAGCAAAAATAAGATCTTGCAACTTTGCTACGTTCTACATTCCTTACACCACATCATGCGCAAATGATCTATTTGCAACCAAATTATCAGCGATGACTGACTGGAACAAACTGAAGGTCGTTGACCTAAAAGCTGAGCTCAAGAAGCTCGGCCTTGCGCAAACTGGACTCAAGCCAGTCCTCGTCGCTCGACTGACTGCCGCAGAGAATGAGGATGGCTTCGAAAGTGAGGCGACTGTCCAGGGCGACGCAGGAAGGCAGGATGTTACCATCTCTTCCGATACCGTCTCCCCTATCCAACAAACCTCCGACCCGAATACAGAAGTCTTTCCAGATGCGCCCCTGCAGACCACAACCGAACCCAAGTTCGAGTCTGCCGCCCAAGATGCGGCATCAAGAGATTCTCCCAAAAAGCCTTCAAATGTCGAAACGCAAACAGGCCGTTGCCTGTCCATGCCACAACGATCATCGAACTCTCTCAGCCTCCCCCACAATCACAAGATAGCCATCAGTCCGCCTTGCCATCTGCGGAACCACAGGAGATCATGGACGACAGACAAAAGCGGAAACGGAGATCTCAGAGCCCTGCTCCATCAGTCTCTGACTCAGCAAGAAAAAGAGCCCGTCATGCGGAGAGTTCAGAAGTCAATACTGAGATTGTGACTTCAAAGGATGATGCTACATGGGTTGAAAAGCACAATGCGCTGGATTCTGCAGAAGTCAATGCCGATGCAATGGAAGTTGCGCCATCTGGTGAAGGCGTAGAGCCAGGCCCTACTATTATTGATGTTGCAAAGGAGGAGGTTCATATACAAGGTGTGCCCAGAGCAAACTTGGACGAAAAGATATCTCATCCCCTGAACATGGACTTTGATGAGGAAAATATGATCAAAGAAGTAAGCGGTTTGGATGAATCTCCTTCTCGAGTGCGCGACTCGAGATTTAAGGACCTCTTTCCCACTCAGCCGAACGCACCATCCCTTGAGAAATCGATGTCACGCGACTCTGCAGTTGACACTATGGATATTGATACAGACCGTGTTGTATCTCCAGCAGTCCATCCAGCAACCCCAGCTCTCTATATCCGCGATTTCATGCGGCCTTTGAATCCAGGTCAACTCAAAAGCCATCTCATAATCCTCGCAACGCCCCCGGGCCATAATCCAGATCCAGACGTAATTGTAAACTTTTACCTGGACCCAATTCGTACCCACGCCTTTATCTCACTTACTAGTGTATCCGCAGCCGTCCGTATTCGGTCTTCTATTCATGATCTTATCTGGCCTGATGAACGAACACGGAAGCCACTCTGGGCTGACTTTATTCCTGCTGAGAAAGTTGAAGATTGGATTCAGGAAGAGCAATCTAACATATCCGGTGGCCGTGCCGCAGGAAAAAAATGGGAGGTATATTATTATACAAACGAAGACAACAATGTCACAGCTACTCTCCAAGAAGTCAATCCCCTCTCGCAAGCACAACCAGCACCACGGCCTTCAGACTCTTTACCCTCACCACCAGTACCTACGAAGCCTCGCGGTATCGAAGGTGCGCCTTTAGGACCGCGTGCAGCAACACAAATTCGAGCTGCTAATAGCTTCTCAACTTTGGATCGGCTTTTTGAGGTCACGACGGCCAAGCCTGCTTTGTATTACAAGCCAGTTTCCAAGGAGTTGGCTGACAGACGGCTTGACAAAATCGACTTCGCTACTTCTAAAAAGACCGCCGCCGGCCAATTGGTGGTGAAATCAATCGATACACTTTTGAAGATAACGATGTCTTGGTTGATCGTGGTCCCGAAATCTTCACTGGAATCAGACCGCCACGGGGCTATCGTGGGCGTGGGCCTGGTCCTGCGTCTCGAGGTCCGCGGGGAGGAGGATCTTACCAGGGTAGAAGTGCGTATGGTGGGGGCGGATCAGATAGAGGACGTTATGATAGCTACAGGGGAGGTAGAAGAAACTCGAGGGATAATAGGCGTTAGTGGGAGGCTGGATTTTCGGCTGATTTTCAGGGAGTTTTGAATGGATATGGAGGAACAACTGCATTGCGAGAGGCGAGCCAAATTCTTTGAGATTGTAGGATTTTATTTTAAGGGAATGATATGTTGACGATACCCTTGGGACGGCAGTTCTCTGTCAAGGAAATAAAAGTTGATCTGAATACGAGAGAAATGTGCCATATTTACAAGGCTGGAGTTCAGCCTTGTTTGTGCACGGACCCAACAAAGCTCAGGTGAAATTGAAAATCAACCTCCGAACCTCAAAGTCCATAACAGTTCCACTGGCAAAGATGTCACATCTTTCTAACCCCTTAGCAACAGCGGAACAGCTGTACCAAAAGACCTCCGCAAATGCCCTTCCAATCGAGCTCCAAGATAGCATCCGCTTTTACACTGCCCGCCTAACCCAAGCGTCCGGCATCCTCCTCCGTCTCCCCCAAGACATAACAGCCCAAGCCAATGTCCTGTTATTCCGGTACTGGCTTGTAGACGGCCTTCTAGAACATGAATTCAGCGTACCCTCTCTCCTGTTTCCTCCTTAAGAATTAAAGCTAAAAATATCCCAGGACATTTCAGCAGCAACCCTTTACCTAACCGCCAAAATCTCCGCCTCCCCGCGGTCCCTCCGCAGCATCACAAACGTCTACGCGTACCTGTTATCCCCTACACCCAGCGACCCAGAATCCTACTACCTGTCCGAATCCTCGTACATCAGTTTCCGCAACCGGTTGCTAGATATCGAAGGCCATGTCCTGAACGCGCTGGGCTTCAACACGCATGTCGCGCTTCCTCATCCGCTAGCTATTACGTATCTGCAAACGCTAGACGTGTTTAGTCTGCCGGGGAATGGGGGCAAGGATGTAGCTAAGCGCACGATTGCGTACCTGAACTCGGCGTTGCTGAGTCCGCAGATGCTGTATCTGACGCATCAACCGGCCAGTCTGGCTACAGCGGCCATATACCTCGCGGCTAGGGAGATTGGGGTTAAGATGCCGGAGGTGGAGTGGTGGGAAGTGTTTGATTGTGAGAGAGAGGAGCTTGGCTTTTTGGTTGTGGGGATGGGGAGTTTGGAGGGGGTGGCTAGGAGGGGCAATGAGGTGTGGGGGAAGAAGGGGTGGCTTAGTAGGGAG